>CANUEY010398012.1:0-15092 GCA_948099555.1 Croton setiger
TTCAAGTAAAACTTAAACCGTCGTACCTTACCCCCTTATCCGGAATCTCTAAATTTTGACCAGTGCCTTTAAAATAAAAAACGGAGTCATTTTTGTAAAATAAAATTGGTTTCCCGAAATCGGGTGGCGACTCTCTAAAACCTTTTTTAAGACCGACTAGTTTCGGCATTCCCATCGCAAAACTAAAAATGTTTTGTCACCCCCTTTTCCCCTTTTAAAACTGATTTTTGTTGGCGGTTCAAAATCGGGCCGTCAACACCTGCTATTTAAGGTTAGATCCCGAATATGCCTACATACTCTCGTTTGTATGAGAGATCAAGGTTGATGTAGTTCGATATAGCCTATTTAAAAGCGTGGTGAAGGAGGGAATGCATGTATGCATGCTATGAGTGTGGGAGTGAATGTTAAAAGGATTTACGGGCCTTAAGCCAAAAATTTGTTTTAGGCATTTGGATGCTAAAGGGTGGTCTAGGGACCAAAAGTGTGATTTTACGGCGTCGAAAAGGTGGTCTAGAGACCAAAATTGTGATTTTACAAAGTCTATGGCTAGAAAGGTGGTCTAAAGACCAAAATTGTGTTGTTACGGTGTCGGGTCTGAAAAGGTGGTCTAGGGACCAAAATTGTGATTTTATGTCATCAGGGCCGAAAAGGTGGTCTAGGGACCAAAATTGTGATTTTACGGCATCTGTGGCCAAAAAGGAATTTAGGGATCAAAATTGTGATTTTACAGCGTCGAGGCCGAAAAGGTGGTCTAGGGACCAAAAAATCGTGATTTTACAGCATTTATGGCCAAAAAGAGGTGATTTTAGGGTGGCGTTGTGGCCAAAAGATTGATTTGTTATGCCTTAGGGCCAAAAAGAGTAATTTAATGTGGCGCTGCGGCCAAAAGATTGATTTGTTAGGCCTTGGGGCCAAAAAGAGTGATTTAATGTGGCGCTGCGGCTAAAACATTGATTTGTTAGGCCTTGTGGCCAAAAAGAGTGTTTTAATGTGATGCTACGGCCAAAAGATTGATTTGTTAGGCCTTGGGGCCAAAAAGAGTGATTTAATGTGGCGCTGTGGCCAAATGATGCGATTATGCCATACAAAATGTCATGTATGCATGATTTGAGAGGGAGGAGAGGAGAATTAAACCAAAAAGATTGAGTTTAGATCCATACCTATGGTAGTTGGCGTCTACTTCGTAGTTTCAGCTTATTTGGACTTTTTTTATTAAGTGTTTATTATGAATGAATGCACAAAAACACAACAATCCAATGTAGAAAGCAGTAAAAATTGCTTAAGGATAAGGAATCTCTAAAAGCAAAAAGGGAGAAGAGAGCGGCTGTGAACACAGCTCAAGGTGTGTGGAAAAAGGTGTTGGAAGGGGGTATTTATAGGGCAAAATTTGGCCAACAGTTGACCTAGGGCGGCTAAGAGCGCCATGGAGGGCAGCCAGGGGCGCCCTACTACTGCTTTTTATATGTTTTTCGTTCTGAAGCCTTTTTGAGACGTTTCGGGACTCCGATAACTTTTTCTGAGGTCAGTTTTGGGATCCTCGTAATATTCCGGACGTTTCTAGTACCATGAAGGCATACTTATGGTACCATTTTCCGGCGACGTCCGATCCAGCTCGACTTTTTGCAATATGAGAAACTTGGTTTTCCGAACCTCAAAATTTGAGTATTCACACATATGGACCTATAATCATTCAGGTCTTTGTTACTAGCCAGCCATTTGTTATTTGTCATATGAAATTCCTAGGACAATACTTGGCTCGATGGATCACAACGTAATTAAATAGAATCACATGACATAGACATCTACATATTGTTATATGTACTTGTTATTATGGAATTATTTAGTATTATTGTTTATATCAATTATAGCTCACAGAGTACATGGAATCATATGACATAGACATCTATATATTGTTACATGTACTTGTTATTATGGAATTATTTGGTATTATTGGTTGAATCGATTACAGCTCGCAAAGTAAATGGACTCATATGATATACGTTTGTCATCGACAGGTTTTGTTTGTGATTTTGATGTTGATTTATTGTTTTTTTTTTTAAATTAGTTTATACTTGCATAGTATACAACTTATCAAAATTGCAATTCTACGATTGCAAGTTTTTGTTTGGCAACTGACAGCGTCAGTTCCACATTCATTCTACTCGTGTCGGTCAGCTGAAGCTTCAAGCCTCTCTCCCTCAATTTGCATTACATATAGAGTTTTTTATATGTAAATTATATCAATGTGGTTTGATTTAGTTTGTTTAATATGTAAAGTTATAGCATGGTAATTGTTATTGTTTGCATATAGGTACATAATTTGAAAATTATAATTGAGACTTGTAATAACTGGTATAAGAGTTTTAGTGATTAGTATATATAGAATTTCATATGTATGGTTAAAAAAATGGCTTGTTTTAATGATCATATAAGTTGAAGGTTGTTACAAGAGCAACAATAACAATATCAACTTAAACCTTGATAAAATGTAATGAAATGCTAAATGTACCTGAGCCTTTTATAAATCTCATATTTCTACTATCTATCTTCTAACTTATCCATGAAAACCCATATAAACTCTAAATTCTTACATTGTTTTCTTCTTGCTTTTCCTTGTTTGTTCTACGGTTTCAAAATGAAGAGGGAACTTGATTTGGTGAGTAGAGGGCTAGAGTTTGATGTGTTCTTGGTGAATTTGAAGTGAAGAATATGAAAATAGAGTTTGAAAAAGAGAAGAAGGAAGGAGCCAAATAGGAGGAAGAGGAAAATTAGAGAAACATGTTGTGTTTTAGGGGTTTTAGATGATTTAGAGCTTCTAGAAAGCTCCTTTTACATTTTGACTCTTTTCTTTTTCTTTGCTTTTCCATTTGGCCCAACCTTTGACTTGCATTTTCTTTTGACTTCTAAACATTATCACTTACTCACTGAAATCTCATACTTACCCTTACTATTATAATTACCCCTCCTATGGCCCATGAGACATCTTATAGTTTAAAGCAATGTGGTTCTAGGTCAAACCGACTCGAGTTTTGAATTGAACTAACTCTCCATACAAATACAAACAACCCGTTGAACGGGATGGTACATGCTTGGCTTAGCTTGATAGCTTGGCTCGATTGCTGGCAACTAACCAATATACCCATCATGTGGCAGCATCTCATTTGGCCAAGTGGTAGATTCTAGAATATTATGGTTCAATTTTATATGTTTTGGTTCAATTGAGTCCATTTTGAACTTTGTTTTCAATCCAATTTCTGGCCTGGAAAACTTTTTTTAGTAAAGAGCAAAAATGCAATTAAGCAAAGATTGATGTAGGAAACTGAGAAACCACAATATTGGTTTGATAAAATGCTAATATAATGTCTAGTTCAAGCCATTAGACATGGAAAAGTGCATAAGTTGAACTAATTTTTGTTTGAGACTTCCTCAACTTTACAATTGTTATACTACTTGGACTTTGTTTTTTTAATTGCTACATTAGTTTGACATGGAATAGAATTCAAATTGAGTTAAAAATAAAATTTTAATTACACAGATAAATTTCAAACAATATTTTGGTTGGTAAAAATAAAGAGGGTTAAGTTCAATTTTTTTTTTTTTAAAAAAATCTCTTACATTTAGCATCTCAAAATTAGATGATGTAAACCAATTGATTGTCTCTCCAAAATAAAATAATAGAGACAAATAATTTTGCTTATAACAACTACGTGAAAGATTAAATGTACTTTCTTTAGAATAAAAATAGTAGCATAAAAATTATTTTTTTTAAAAGAGAAATAAATAAATAAATGGAGCTTTAGAGAAATAGTAAAAATTTTATAGTAAAATTAATAGATTAGCACATATTTTTAAAAATTAAAAAAATAGCATATTTTTTTATAAAAAAATTCAAAATTGCCCTTGGTATATATACAAGTATATATAGAATATATATACTCGGGATATATATACAAGTATATATAGACGATATATACTCAAGGTATATATGCAAGTATATATAGACTATTTATACTCGGGTATATATACTAGTATATATAGACTATATATACTCGGTATGTATTATAATTTGTAAAGTCCATTGTTATGATTTTTGGCGTATGTATAATAGTATATATGGTTTCATATATATTGGGTAATATGCTATTTATTTATATATACTATCATATATACCAACAAATGAAGAGTATATATGACAGTATATATATATCATATATACTATTACAAAAACTATGTATGAACAATGTATGCCAATTTGTGAATGTCATATTCAATGATTTGTGTGGAGTATATATAATAGTATATATAATTCATATATACTAGGTTATGTGTTATTTTTATGGTATATATATCAGTATATATAGTCTATATATATTGTCATATATACCAACAAACAGAATTTTGCAACAGATTTTGATAGCAAGTAGTTTTGAATCATTACTTAGAACAGCAATGCAAAAACCAACGACATCAGGTTATATGTTATGATTTGTGTGGAGTATATATGATTCATATATATTAGGTTATATATTATTTTTGTGGTATATATATCAGTGTATATAGTCTATATATACTGTCATATATACCAACAAACAGAATTTCGCAACAGATTTGAAGAAAAAAAAAATGAAAACCTAAAATGAAAGATGAAAATTTATAAATCACATACAGTTTATAAATGGAGGAAGAGAATTCACATACAATTCATAAATCAAATTAAAAACCTAAAATGGAGGAGGAGGAGAAGAAGAAGAAGAAAGAGGAGGAGAAGAAGAAGAAGAAGAATTGGTGTTAGAAAGAAAAAGAAAAAAAAATTAAATGAATTAGTTAATTGGGAGAGTATTTTAGTCCACACATCAATATATATGTTATTTTTTTAATTTTTATAAATTTATACTATTTTATTAATTTGAATGTAAATAAAATGCTATTTGATAGTATTACCATAAATAAATTAGTCGACTTTTTTTTTTTTTAAATTATTGTTTGCTTTCATATATTTAATAATATGATAATATTAGGGTACAGTAGTTTGTGTATATAAAATTAAAGAAAGATCAATAAAAATAATAAAATAACTAAGATGACCGTAAAGTTTAGAGATGCTTTTGTAAATTTTAAAATTGAAGAGAATAAGTAGTTAATTCTATACTATCTCAGAGACTTTATAGTGTATTTTTCATATTAAAATATAATCAATATTTGTATAATAAATATTTTAAATATAAAATAATGATAAAAAAAATTATTGACAATTATAACTAAGAAAGTGTAGTTTTTTTAAATTGGAAAGAAGAAGTTAATTTCCATATGAAGAAGAAATTGAGTTTATTAATTTTGTGAAATTTTTCTAAACAAACATTAACTTTTTAGACATTCAATTTTGCCGGAACTTAACTACTTTTCTAAATACTTAATCCAACTAAATCATACATAAATAAATTTTGAAAAAGTATTATTTAAACTCGAGTAGGAAATCAGTATAATCATAAAAATGTTGATGATTGATTTTACCCAATGAATTTGTAGTTAAAAAATATTTTAGCCAATCAACCTCAACTATTAATTCTTCATTGAGAAATGATATTTCAACAACTAACATCAAATATGAATTTTTAATTAATAAAGTATATTTCAGTCAATTGAATTAATCATCAGAAAATAATTGATTGACTGCATTATCCAATTTCAGAGTTAAAATGAGCAAAAAGTGAAAAAAAAAATGTTTAAGTATTAAATTAAATTTAATTTTTCATTAACTATTTTCTCACAATTTAAAATTACAATATAAATGAAGAAAAATTCATTCTGTCACAATCTTGATATTTTGGGACAAAATTTCGTTATGCAAGCTAATGTAGCAAGTAAAATAATATAACTAAAATAATATCACTTATGAATTGTATGATTTCTTTGCTTTGGGGAAATGAGAATTTTCCTTTCCATTATTTTATCTCCTTTCCTACAAACATTAAAGAATTCCATTGATAATTTTATTCTTCAAAACTCAATAAATTTAGATTACCCTTTTTTTAAATAAATACTTTCTAGCTTTCGAAAAAGAACAAAATATAAATTGACAAAGAAGCAGAGAATTTATTAATAAGGAAGGAGCATATTATTGCAAAGCGCGTAATACGCAACTTTTATATGTTCTACTTGCTCCCATATGACCTGACCCATCTATTTCTCATCTCATCTTTTCCTACTTTTATCTCACTTTTTTACTTACTATTCCCAAACACCAACCCATATATAAACACGCACAACTATTACCTTCTTCTCTCTCCCTCTCTCTGGATTTTGGATCCATCAGCATATCTGAAATTCAGATCTTTTGAGTCCCCATTTGAGCCTTTCAAGATTGATACACTTTTCTAACTTAGATTTCATTAAAAATGTCTCCTTTCTTATACTTCTTCACCTCTAGATGCTCACTTTTGGTTTTGTTTCTGTTCTTTACTAGCTTGTTTTTTCTTTCTGCTTCTTCATTAGAGAACTCTTCTCAGCTTCTCAGCAATCAAGGCAGAAAGTTGCTAGAAATGGATCAAGATCAGGATTTTCTTCTTCCTAAGAAAAAGAGCTCCTCCAACTCTTCAATCAAGAATCAAACCAAACTAATCAAACCCAACTTATCTACCAAAAACCAAACTAAGCTTATTAAGACTACCTTCTCTACCAAAAACCTAACAAAATCTTCTGCACATCCAACACTCAAGAATAATGAGCTCAAGCTTAAGAAACTTAATTCCACTTCCCTACTCAAAAAGCTTAACTCTACTACCTCTTTCAAGAAACTCAATTCCACTTCAAAATCCTACAACTCAACCAAATCTACATCTTCCAAGAAAATCTCAGATCTACTCAAATCAAGCTCACCCAAGAACAAAACAACCAAACCCATTTCCTCAAAAGAATCTTTAACTGATTCTGAATCCCAAAAACAATCCAAGAATAAGAATCCTGCCCAGAAGAATACAATACAGAAGCAACCAATAAGTTGGCTTGATCAAGAAATGGAAGATGATTTAGTCTCAGAATTCAGAGATCTACCTTCAAAATTCCAGCAATCTCTTCTTCCAGATCTTGAAAGAATCTCAATTACTTCAAAGAAATATCTCAGTAAAGCAAATAAGGAAATGACAAAAGGGTTTAAACCAATTGTGGGTAACAAATACGCTTCCACCATTGCTACAATAATTTCTTTCGTGTTCATTATAGTTCCTCTGCTTCTTGTTTCATTAATCTTTAATCGTTTCAAAGCTTACTTCTCTATCCAAAAGATTGTGATTTTTATTCAAATTTATCTCTCAATCTACTTCTCAATTCTTTGTCTTTCTTCTGTAATCACTGGTCTTGAGCCTTTGAGGTTTTTTTACGCTACTTCTCAGTCTACCTACGTCTGCTTAATGGTTCTGCAAACCCTTGGCTATGTTCTGTATCTCTTATTGCTGTTGATGTACTTGATTCTTGTCTTCTCTACTGATAGTGGATTGGGCTCCAAACTATTGGGCTTGGCCCAGACAGTTGTCGGCTTTGCTGTTGGGCTTCATTTTTATGTGGCGGTTTTCCATAAGGTGGTGCTGCATCAACCGCCCAAAACTACTTGGAAAGTCCATGCTGTTTATGCCACATGTTTTATTGTGACTTGTTTCTTCGCTAAATTTGATAGAAGAAAGAAGGCTTATTTAGAAGAAGGCGGTGAGGAGGGGAAGAAGAATTA
This sequence comes from Croton setiger, assembly GCA_948099555.1. Lineage (NCBI taxonomy): Eukaryota > Viridiplantae > Streptophyta > Magnoliopsida > Malpighiales > Euphorbiaceae > Croton > Croton setiger. The sequence goes on from CANUEY010398012.1 coordinate 7,721, forward strand.
GAATATTATTATTTTTCCTATTAAAAGAAATTAAATTATTCCCTTTTTTTTTGCTTTTATTTTAAATTTTATTTTCTGGGGTTATTACTATAATGCCATTGAACAAGGAACCATGGCATTACTTGTTGTGGACCAAGAGAAGTAGGATAGATAAAATTTTGATTTGTATGAAATTCCATAAATCTTTGTAATGCAAAGAACAATATGTACCAAAAGAGAAGAATATATAAAATAAAATCAGAAAGTTCATGCATGATTTTACTGTTTATAAACTCTTAACTTTTAAAAATGAATTTGAAAATCTTGAAGAAAAAAAAGGATTTTTAAGAGTGTCGGTGGCTTAAATGTATACATGTCAACATTGGTAGACATTATGGCAGTTCCAATTACAGGTACAAGTAGCTCTCCATAGGTGTTAGCAGTTTGACATTTATTTATTAGTAGTAGTGTAGAAGCATTGGTCAACGGAGAAGAGACTCGAGATTTTCAAATTGATGGGCTAATATACAGCAATGTGGGTATTTTGGCATTGCTTAAAATATAATTACTTTTTTAACCTAATTAGTGACTCATTTATTGATTTTTTTTTTTGAAAATTTATTTTTTATAAAAGCAGTTAAATTGTATTTATTTTTAAATGCTTTCGAATATTCTTAAATGTAAATTGAATATTACAAACAATCTCAAACACTTTTTAAGAGCGGAGAAAAAAACGAATTTTATGATATTTGACTCGAATTCGCACCGTAATTAATATTATATGAAAAATAAATATTTAAAAAATGTATCCCGCTTTTAACAAAAAATTATATAAAAAAAGAGTTAAATTTATAAATGTAGTAAGATATCAAGACTTCGAATTAGTACTATATTATTTAAAGAGGAGATCTTCTTTCACTTAGCACACAATATTATTATTATTATTATTATCTTACTCTTTTGTTAAGAAAGTTAATTTCAATAATTTTTTTTTTAAAAAAAATGAAGGAGATCAATTGGGAAATATTTTAAATTAATTAATCAATTTTTTTAAGAGAACTGGTTCAATTAGTTACTAGTTGTCTATTATTTATTTTATTGTTTTGAGAAATATTTGTTTAAGAAAAATTAAATGAAGTTATTTAAATTCAATCACTTCAATATTTTGAAACATTTCAGTAAGAAGTTCCTTTGGAATATTCTAACTTTTTGTCATTGTTTTTACTTTGTTAGTAACAATTCAAATATTTTAGATTGAGTTATATCGTAATAAATGATTGGGTAGTGGATTTTTTGGTAAATATGCAATGATGTTTTATTTTCTTTTTCCATCATACATCTATGTTTTTTTCATCCAAATTTTCTCTTTTGGGTCAGCCAAAATTTAAAAGACAACAAATATTCAAACTATACAAAATAATATACAATTTTCTCTTTTAGGTCTTTCCTTTTTTTTTTTTTTTTGCTAATATACAATTTCTTTATTTTTATAAATATATTGTTATATTTTTAAATTTTATCATATTACCGAGTCCAATTTTTTTTTTTTAAAAAAAAAATTGAACAGCAATAAACCCAAAAATATAAAATTATTCGAATGACCAACCACCAGTATTGTATTAGCGTCTTTACTTCTATCACCGACACCAATATTCTATTAGGAACACCACCATTATCAACTGCAATGCGATAGCAATGGCAAAGCAATAATCCACAATTGGATAAAATTCTATTGAAAAAAATTAATCAATGTGTCAAAAATATGATCAGTTGGATCTCTAATTTGTAGTGGTAAATAAAAACAAAGATATTCATGTGGAATCTCCTCGAAAACAACACCATTTTCCTATAAAAGGACCTATTTATTGAAATATAAAAAGTAAGAAACCATATTTATAAAAATCCGTAAAACAAAGAAATTAGGCATTGTATTTCATAATTACAATAAGTACAAACTCCCTTCAATAGGGATTACTTATAGTGTGACCTCCTACTAATTAGAGGTAATGAAAGAGACAAATATAGAAAGAAAATGTGACACCCAAAACCCAACTAACATCGTTTTCGACGTCATTTCATATATAACATATGAAGCCGTTTAGGGCGGCGCAAAATTCACAATTAACTTCTTGGATGGTCCCGTTTCAGGACCTGTCAAATGGCTTTTCTATTTTTTTTCTCATTGTGTCCATTTCTTTGACACTCCTTTAAATATCTTTTTAGATTCTTTTCGTCTGCCGTGAATTTTCCGTACCAGCGGGGGTTCTCTTATCTTTCTTCCTGCGAGTCTGTTGCACCTTGACTGGAGCAATTGTTCCATTTTTCGCTTAAGAGCTTCCTAATCTTCAGGAAGTCAAACATATTGTTCTTTTCAAACCGATCTTTGACAATTGGAAAAACTGTTCAACCCAACACATTTCAGCATTTTAATCGTTATATTGGTGTTTTCATCAAGACAATTAACATTGCTTCAATTTGTTTTAAATCACTCATATTCACAAATTCACTCATGTGTTTGAAAAAGGGTTGTTGTGTGTGCACTCAACGTTCATCACGGTGAGCTAAGAGACGCCATAGGCTTGTTTCAACACCTAACCTCCACTTTTAGTGGTTGCAAATCTAAATCAAAAGGTCTTTTATTTAGTTATAATGGGGTCTGGCTCAAGGTTGGATAAAATAGGATATTTTGGTTTGTTTTGAGAGAATCACATTCTAGTTAACTGTCTGAAGCATTGTAAGCTCTCAAACTGAGAGTAGTTCTCATTTTCAATTTGTTTTGTTTCTTAAGAGTTTTATCAAATGATTATGGATGCTGGTTGTTCTTTTGTTATTTTCTTTTTACTTTCTTTCTTTTGACTTTTTGATTTTGATGATTTTTTTACACTTTTTTATTTTATGTTTAATCACATTATCATTATCATTTTTCTTTCATTTTTCTCCTTCTATCTCACTTTATTTTTGGCTTTATTCTTTATTCTTCTCTTAGACATTCATCTATGTGATTCTTTCAAAAGGGTAAATAAGAAAATTGTTTTCTCTTGGCAAGTTTATGGCACGGTTTTTAGAAATGACTAATTTATTTTTAGGCTAGAAGGGGCTCATCTAGAGACTTATTCAAGTGAGTTGACTTTTTAGGCTAAATGGTTATTCCTAATTTGCCTTTCTCATCTTTGGAATTTGCAACTTTATCCTTAGCAAGTTCTAGGAATCTTAAGCTGAGCGCGTGAACTCACTCACAAAAATTAAGCAGTGTTTGGGCTCAAATCTCACAAAATAGTATAAAAACAATTCTAAGCAATGAAAATTATCTCAATGAAAAGACACATATAAAAACCTAATGCTGAAATTTAATTCAAACATTATTCTTAAATTCAAACATTGTTCAACATTCTAAGATAAACAAAAGCATAAGCCAAATCATAAAGTTCTTTTCTTCAATTCCAACCAATGGTTTAAGGTGGGGCTACACTACGGAAATATGGAAATGGATTAGTCTTAATACTGGGCTTACTCTTCTCCGATTCAGGTATTTTCCCTTCTTCGATCAGATTCTAGATCTCATGCCTTAACTTGGTGCATTTCTCTGTATTATGTCTCTTGGTCTGATGAAACTCGCAAAGCTCTTTCATTATAATTTTCGGCCAGTGTGTTTGGTGGTCGTGGGTCGAGAGGCTTGAGAAGACCTTAGGACTTGAGCTTTTTCAACACTTTTGACAGTGGCATTGGAAGCTTGGAAAACTTCCCCGGAACCTTAACCAACTGGTATACCTATTTCCGATACTGCAGACTTACTCCTTAACCCAGAAGATTTGCTTCCGTTTCCCTGATACCCAGCTTGTTTAAACTTCTGAGCATATTTCTTTTCCTCATTAATCTGGTCTTCAATGCTTAATCTCACCTTGTAGAATTGAGCGAAAGATTCCAATGGCATATAATACATCTTGCTTCGGTATTGAGGAAAGGTACTGTAACAACCTAACTTATACTCTTATGTCATAAAACATGCCATTTTTTTAACTTATTTAACATGTTGCATTCTCTTTTTAAACCTGTTAACGTTTTTTAACATATTCACATCATACATAATCATGTCATTCATACCATACATGTATAACATATAACATCTCTTCTCTATTAGCTTTACCTCTGTTTAAGCATCCACTTCTCTGCACTATAAGCATATTCAAACATAACATGCTTTACATATATCCAAACATATATCAAAACATTCTTAATATGTCACAAAGCATGTCTGTACTATAACTCTCCACAGAGATCTAATATATGAGCAACACAGACATTCAAGCACTTTTAGCTGTTAACATGTAACATAAGGACATCTATGCTTTAAGACTCTACAGTAATCAATCATACAGATAACACCAAACACCTAGGCATATTAACATATTAAAACTCTACATGGAATGCAATGCCGTCCACCATGCTTATGACATGCCATAACTTATTTACTATATCATATATTCTTTTGATCAGGGGAATTAATAGATTACAAACCATATAACCAAAAATCTACATGATAAGATGATTCTATTAATGAAATGCGAGGGAGAGAAAGATCCTAAGCTTCAACTGACCGACCCTGATGAATGATGATGGAACTAACGCTGTCAGTTGCCCCAAGGAAACCTGGAATCATGTAAAGGCAATTTAATGAGTTGCGAACTCAGTAAGTGCAAACCATATAAACAAAGCAATAATTCATAATTGCATAATATTAAACAGAATCTGTCATAGGAACTTATCTCTTAGAACTCCTCTTATCCAAATAGTCACAAATACTATAATCTGTGTTACTTTACATATCCATATTAGTCAACACATAATCATATACAAGTGTAAACATAGCATATAAACCAAACATATAATTCGGTTATCATCTCTCATCAAAATAACATGATTTCATATCATATTCATAAAAAATGTTCATTCTCTGTAGCAGACTATGCAATATGACATGTCTCTTTGTTCTTTAGTTATGATTTATTGACCAAGTGTTGCCCCGGGAATTTCACCTCAAAAGGTTCTCTAATTGGATCCAATAAATGAGGAAGACCTGGAATACCGTCGGTCAAACCTCTCTCTTTAAGATCCGAAGATCACTTTGTAGCATATAGGACCCGTAGGTCTTTCTATATCATATAGAACCGTAGGCCTCTCTGTAGAAACTCGTAGGTTTCCTCTGGTGAAATTTGCAAACAGTGGCTACGATACTCACAACGTATGTAATTAAGTCCTGTGGAAATGCATTTATGCAATATACATTTCATAGCAATATCTCTCATATAATCATGTAGCCGGGCTTCAGTACCGGTGATAGAAACATATATATCTCTATATCAGATCAAATAACTCGACTGGTCGAATTCAGTACCGAATCAGGAACCACAAACAATACATTTCATATATCATATATCTCTGGTTGATCGGGCTTCATTACCGGTCCAAACAATTCAATATAACAATAACATTTCACTTCTCATATATCATAGTTGACCGAGCTTCATTACCGGTCCAAACAATTCATATATAGCATATATAGCAATATCACATATACATATCTCTATACATGTAAGTAAGTGGATTAACACTTACCGTACTGCTGTGAGCTCGATTGGGTCTCGGGTAATTCACCCCGCCCTGCTCGAGGACTCGACGCTCCTATAATGCATAGCATAGCAATGATATTCAATTAATCAAATAAATCATTTATATGTGTTATGATGCATGATTAAATATTTAATTTACTGATTTAATTAAGTTTTAAATTCAATCCGTATAATTTTCTAAAATTTAAAACTCAATCTCTAAAAATCTCTGCTTTAAAATCATTTAATATCATATTAAAAATAATTGACAATCTCTATTTAACATATAATAATTATAATTAATCAAATTAAAACCATTATAAACTTTAAATAAACTCTTTAATATCTTAAAACCAATTCATAATTAAAAATCTCTAATAAAATATTTAATCTCTAATTTTTAGGCTTTAAACGGCCTTAAAATTAATTTCTGACGTCAAAAATGGATTCAGAACGTCGAAATTAGGTTGGAAGGGTCAAAATATAATTTATAAAAGTCTCTGCGTCAAAAATAAAAACATTTAAAAGTTTAGGGGCCAATATGTAATTAAAAATATTTGCAAAATTTCCCAGAAGGGCTAAAATGAACACGGAAATAAAGTTCAGGGGCCAAAATAGGATTTTACCAAAAACTGGGTGTCAGGCGCATAAATGGCCCAAAACGCAGGCCTACGTGCGTTTTGGCCGCTGGATTCAACACTTAAAACGCAGCCAATCTGTGCATTTTAGGCGCGCTTCAGAGGGTCAAAACGACACTGCTTCCCATCATTTTGATCTTCTTCCTCCTTCTCCCTTCTCTTTTCCAGCCGAAAACCCTAGCTCCTAAGCCAACTTCCAGGCGACCGTACGTCCACCTCCAGCGGTTTTCCGGCGAGCTACGACCACCTTTCTCTTCCTCTACACACCATCTAGCTAACCATCGGAGCCAAATTCCTAGAAGCCCTCTAGATTGAAAGATATAATTGCTCAAAGTTGGCTCCTCACACTTTTTTTCACTCAAACCCAGAAACTGCCTTATTTTTTTCCCAACTTCAGGTGATCGTTACGACCACCTCCGACAACCTTCCGGCGATCTAAGACTACCAATCTCTTCTCGTACATGCCCTCTATCAATCCATTGAAGCCAAAATCTCTCATGCACTATAGATTAAAAGATATAGATCCTTAAAGTAGCTACCCTGAAAATTGCCAAACCTAGAAATTTTACCCAATTTTTCGTTTTTTCTTTCTCCCTCACAAACTAGCCTCTCTCTTCACTATCTACCCATTCTAATCACTTAATAAACATCCCAGAAACATAAACAAAGCATTGTATTCAAGTTTTTTGCACAAAATTCCCTTCTCTCTTTTTCTTTCTTTCTTTTCTTTTCTTTCTCCCTTTCTTTCTCTCTTCACGATCCTCTCTCTCTTTCCTTCACTCCAACCCAGAATCCACCTCTTGCACCTCTTCACTATGCCAGCACACACTCCAGCACTCTAGGATTACAGCAGCAGCTTGGTTTGGCAAAAAACTAAACATCTTTTCCACCTCTTCAATACTCAACTCTTAAGCAAAATTATTTCACTTTCTTTCACTTATTCTTTCACCAATTTCTCTCATTCCAACCATTTAATTGAGTCCAGCACCAACTTAAAATTCATTTTTTGTGTCAAAATAAATAATGTAACACCTCATTCTATAATCCTATGTCATAAAACAGACCTTTTTTTTTGACATATGTCGGATGACATTACTTCCAAATTCTCTCACGAATATATATATATATATATATATATATATATATATA
>CANUEY010398204.1:0-48635 GCA_948099555.1 Croton setiger
TATATATATATATATATATATATATATATATATATATATATATTAAAATTAAGAGCTTTCTGTTTAATGACTGGAATTTTCTGTGTTTTATTCCATACTTTCAACAATCTATTTACTTCATATTATACTATACAATTTGTAATTTTGATAGTGATTGTGATTGATCTGCCTCTGATTTCTTTCTTGCTGTCTCTAATTTTTTTTTTTTATTGATCTACCTCTGATTTCTTTCTTCCTGCCTCTATTTTTTTTTTTTTGGCAGATTCTGGAGCTGAAAGATACTCAAGAGAAAGACTGGAAATATTAATATATATATATATATATTTATTTATTTATTTATTGTGGTTCAAAATTTCAGTATGCTCCATAAAAATCATCCAAATTAATTAGCGTTTGTGATTTAATATTTTTTTAATTCAAAATTTGTAATTTGATATTTTTTTAAATTCAAAAATAAATTGATAAAAGAAAAACATAGAACAAATAAATATTTAAAAATAACAATTGAGGAAGCCTCTTATCCATTTATTCATGTTTATGGATGCATAACTAAATTAGAAAGGGCAAATACGTAAATTTAACATTTAAATTTTCATCAGTTTTTTTAATGTAACTTTGAATTTTGTAAATGTTCGAATATGCACCTTAATTTTAAAATTTTATATCAAACACACACTTGATAATGGGTCGAACACAATACTCCTAACTATTTAACCCCTAAACTTTTGTCAATTACTAATTTAATACCTGAACTTGTCATTTATTTTGTTTAAAATTTTCACATATGCACCATGTACGTAGCACTTAAAAGTCACGCCAATTTGTTCAGCTTAGTATATAAGGAGTTAAATAATAGTAGCAAAATTTAAAATTATAAAGGAAAAATTACATATTTATCCCTAATATTTGCTTAATTTTCCTCTTGAATGGTTGCTGTTTTTTTGGACATAACCTTCTGATGGCTAAACCCACTTTTGTCCAATCACTTGAGAACTAAGTTAGGGACAAAATTAATTAACAGTAGATAAGAGGATAATTAACGAAATACTAGAAATAAAAAAATATAATATCTACTAATTTTAAATTAAATTATGTATTCTTTTTAAATTTTAAAAATAAAATAAAAAACAATATCATAAACTAAAAAATTAATTAAATTATATATTATATATAATTGTAATTAGGCTTGGATAATCACCCCAAATTTTTCATTCTATCACAAAATCCTCATATTTTGACTTTTGTAACAATTTCATCCCAATTTTAAAAAGGTTGTTTGAATTTCACCCTAATTATATTTTTATACTAAATTGAAATAGCTAAATATTTAATTTGACAATTGGACTTGCATGTGATGTTCATTTTCTATTTTTGCTATTTTTCTATTTTTTATTTAATTTTTTTAAAATTATAATTAAATACTTTTATTTATGCTCTAAGAACTTAATCCAATTTGAGCACATATTTATATTTGTTATATATAATATTTATATTTCTAATTTTTTATCTATTTAAGTTAAAAACTATAATTAAATATGATTCATCAATTAGATATATGTTTCATTTTAAAGTAAAAAATTAAAAAAAAAAATCCATTTTTTATATAATTCAGAATTTTGTTGAATTTGTTTAGAAAACAATACAATCATTTAATTACCGACCAAATGATTAAGCACTACAAATTGCAAATAAAAATCATTTTGTGTTCATAAGGGAACGAAAATCAAGGGCAGCCTCACATGTTAAAATGCTTATTTTTTTTTAAAATAAATAAAAAAATAAAAAATATTGTCAAAGTCAAATGAGTAAAATATCAATATAGTCCTCTTGTAAGATCTATCACTAATCCGAGATAAATCATTATCATTATATTTATTTATTTATTAATTAATTTATAAGTGTGAAATACTACAAAGTGTTGTAATTTACAACGTGAGTATTCTGATTAAGTAGCCGTTTGTTTACTCTGTCTGTCCAGATGTAATTAAAATGAGGATTTATCCAATGTAAACACTCACACCATATTTGAGTGCTAACCAATTAATATATCACCGTAGATTAATTATCGTTGATTAAGACCTTACATCAAAGGGTTGAAACCGAATTTGAAGGTTTCCATTTTCTAATTCTGAATTGATTTGGATAAAAAAAAAAAAGATGTCAATTTTTTTTATAAACATATATATTATCCTTTATTTAATGAAATTAAATTCATCAATTTTCATATAAATTTAGCAAATTATATGAATTTGAAACATCTTAAATTTATTCCACCGTGTTGGACTTCTCAATCATTTTTTATGATCATCGCTGGACACTTAAATTTTTATAATGTCAATCTAGATGTGGCCACGGGTCAGGTCGGGCAGGTGGTCGGTTCCGAGCCATGGTTTAAGGGGGTGGAACCGGAACCGACCGCCGAACCGCCTGCCCGGTGAACCAGCGGTTTGGAGAGACGGAACCAACGGTTTAAGTTCGATTCACAGTTCTTCACGGTTCCGGTTTCAAAATTCTTTGAATCTGAACCGATCCGTCCTTCGACCGGTTCAGACGGTTACGATTTTTCGACGGGCCGGGCCGGTTCAGCGGGCCGGCCGGACCGAACCGGCCCATGGCCACGTATATGTCGATCTCAATCCATGCTAAAAAATTCGCATTTTCCATTTCAACTCTTTTCAATAAATAAAATAACTCAAATAATACCTCAGCCATTTAAAGATAATGTTTGGATTAGTTAATAGAACTATTTTATTTTTGATTTTGATGGGGAAATAATTTTATCTTAATATTTTTGGATCATTAATATAATACAAATTGGACAAAATGATAATATATGACAAACAAACATGTGAAGTTAATTATAATAGAAGTACTATACATAATAATGTACATATATATTTGTCTTAATTTTATCACTCTTCAATTCAAAGGAAAAACAGCATATGGCCTAAACATAATTAATCTCATTCAATTAAAATAAAATAATTAAAAGAAATTAGCAATAATAATTTGCAACCAATAAGAGCACGACACATAAACAAACAAGGGCATAAAGGTAAATCGAATGTTTCGCAAAAGAGACGTTGAGATCCAACTGCCGGCCGTTGCCTTATATTTCCAAACATTAAACATCAATATCTCACATTCTCAAACCTTTATTTCTATTCCCCTAAATCCAACAACTAAATGATATCAAATTTGTGGATTTTTTTTTCTTTATTTGTTCTAAATTAAGATGTTAAATGTAATTATTAATTAATTAATTTTTATTTGCTTGATTACATATTAAGTCCAAAAATCCAGCCTCTTTAATTAATACCTCTTTCGGTTGTTTTGTGAAGATTAAGATGATTGAGTTGTAATGTCTCAACTACATTCATTGTGGAAAAAGATTAATTGGTGGGTTAATTAGCTCAGGTAGCTCGTGAGTCAATTTGAGACATTATTTGGTTGTGGTAAGTTGAATTTTCATCGAAATTGAAGTATTTGGTTCGGAAAAAATTAAAGGAAAATGAAATTTAAAGAAAGACAAAAGAAAATTTCGCCAAAAAGTGTATTTGCATGAAAGTGTTTAATCAAAATATTATATAAATTTAAACACAGATTATTTTAACGAAAAGAGTTTTGGTTTTAAGCACCAAATTGAAAAATATCACTGCGTTCACATGTCTATTCTCATTAAATTATTAGTCTTTTTTTTTTATAACGCAAGTTATTAATCTTAGTTGTAGAAAATTTTTCACCTCCAATTGATTATTTTAAGGATCAGTTGGCTAACGCAATGAAAGAGTTAAATTCTTTAAACAAGATTGATTTGATGACCGTTCTTTTATAGACTTTTACGTTATTTAAATTTGAATTAATCAGTGACCGTCATTTGATGTCTAAAAACGGGACAAAAACTTCAAATTTCAATATTATTCTAATATTTACCTTCTATTATCACACTCATATTGATTTATTATATAAATATAAATTTTATCTAACATTTTAAAATTTATTCATTATTATTATTATTTACACAAATTTGTAAATAAACTAAATTCATTATATTATGTATATATAACACGATTCTTGTTTCTAAAACTGATCATATAATTGCAGAAAAAAGCATAAACTGTACTTTTTTTGTCATTAATCTAAAAAAGAAATAATTAAAATTATATAATTTTAATTATTAGCCAGGTTATGCCTATATTGGAGGAGCATCTACCTGATTAGCAAACATAATTAATAATCAAATTTTTTCTTTCTTTTTTAAAAAATTTATTCAGATTTTTTTTTAATTTCTCCATAAAAGAAATAAATAAATATTAAAAAAAAAGTGAGTATGATCAGCATGCTTTTATTTTCTCGTAATTAATAATAATAAAGCAACCGAAAAACAAGAATGGAATTATAGAAAGCAAATTATTCTAACTTTGCTAATCTTCTTTATGTGGATATTCCAATCATTTAACCTTTTTTTTTTAACTATAAAACTCCTAAGAAACATATAACAAAATGCCACGTGGAATATTTCTCGAAACAAGTATATATTTAATATTTTTATAGTTACTTTGGCTTTAATTTTTTAGTATCATCCATTCTTTATTTTAATATGTAAATCCATCAATTTATGCGCTTGTTATAGTTTATTCGGTTGAAAATGTTTTTAAGAGCAAATAAAATAGGATGAACTTAAAACTTTAAGTCAAACATGAACAAAGTGAACTTTTTCTATAAATGGAACAGAGAGAATATATAATTTGCAAATCAAAGTGTAGTATCTAAATGATCTTTTTATATCTAGGACAAGTTGGAAAAATAATATCGAGTTTGATTTATTTTGGATTAACCACGAGGTGTCTAGATTCATAAGTTTAACTAAATTTCTATTGTAGATGCTTAGATAAGCGCTGTGTGACGCGCCGCTCGTTTGGCTGAGCCAAGTGCGAGAATCTGCCTTAGAGGGGCTTCATTTTTGTCCAGGATATTCTAGAACTTTCTAGAATATTATGGAGGTTTCCTGTACATACCTGTAGAATAGTATAGAAGGGCTTAGAATGTAGGAGAGTATCTAGAATTCTCTAGATAATACTTATACATATGAGGTAGGAAGAGAAGTAGGAAGAATTCTCTAGAATTCTCTAGGATAAGGAAGTAGCCACACTCTTCTAGAATGTTCCATTTGAGGAGGTGGAGCCAACTATAAATAGGAGCTCTCCCCCTTCATTTGAAATCATCCAAGCAATATTGTACTCAAGCATAGTAATCAAAGCTTTACTTTCCACAACCACCTATCTTTCTAAGTTCTCTTTGTGTGTTCTTTTCCTTAGCCATTTAATAGTCAACTTTGTTCGGAGAGGCTGACTTAGCTATCGCGAGGGGCGAAAAGGAGCTAAGGCCGCACGGTTCGCTTATTGAGGAATAAGGCCGTGACAGCTGGCTAAAAGAATTCGCGCTAATAGGAATTTGAATCAATGATTTATCTCGTGCATTTCATTCTAGTAGGTGCTCATAATTCACTTGAGCTACCCCCTACTTAGTTAAGAGTTAGGTTTCTTTCAATTACATAAAGTTATTAGTTTGATTAAGGCCTAAATAGTAAATTCACACCTGAACTTTAAGTGTGCACATATTGATACACTAAGTATTGGATTTTTAAGCAAATCAACACCTGAACTTTTTTAAAAGAAAGAGTGAATTGCACGTGCGAATTAGAAGACTCAAACTGTAATTTTAAGGCCTTTTTGTATATTCTCAGTAATGAAGGAACAAATGGAAATTGTCCATATCCTTTCTCCTCGCCAAACATTGAACGTTCCCTTCTCCTCCACTGATGTGCTTTGGTTACGGCCGCGATATAGCTTCTGGACACCATCACACCTCCTGCCTATTTCCGATTTTCATTTTTTTGAAACCATTACCTTTTGGGTTTTGATTTTCGTTTTTGGTTCAGTGTTGGAGCAGTCGTTTTTGTTTCAAAGTTGGAAAAAATCACCCATTGCGAATTCTGAAATGGAGTTTTGAAATTGCAACTTCCTCCTTTAGTGCTATTGGTTACAGTCAGAGGAACGCCTACCATAAACAAAATTGCAACTTCTTCCTCTCCTTCCTCTTCTACTATTATTGGTGGTGACTTAGATTATTAAGTGGCGTAGCGACAACATACTCGTACGGCCATACCAGCCGCAACTAAACTACCAACAACTAAACCACCAACAATTTGGCCTTGAGGATCGGCCACCTCCTTGATCAGATGTGTTGCCAATTTGATGATGAAGAACATTGATGGAGTTGCTTCAGGGGCACTGCAAAGAAAGACTGGAAGCTACGGTTATTTGAAGAAAAAAAAATTCAATGTCTGGTGGAGGACGAATGAGATAGAAAATTTTCATTTGATCCTTCATTTCCTAAAAATATACAAAAAAGCCTTAAAATTACAGTTTGAACCTTCTAATTTGTATATGCAATTCACGTATTTTTCTAAAAGAGGTTAGTCGTTGATTTGCTAAAAAATCAAATAGTTAGAATGTCAATATAAAGATTCATTCGAAAAAAATCATGAAATTTCAGGTGTGGAATTTACTATTTAGTCAATTTGATTAATGATATTGAAGAGAGAGGGGTGCTGTGTTCTATTTTATTGTATAACTGCTTTTTTTTTTCTTTCCCTATAACAAAATACTAATACAACGGAAGAAAAATAAAAATAAAAAATAAAAATAAAACAAAAAGAAAAGGGAATAACGTTAGCATACAACAAGGTGCAATTATGATTGTGTTACCTGTCTCTCATCAAAATATATGATTTGTTATGGGCCATAGATTGTTCATACCACAAGCAAATACATTTCATCCATACATCTATTATGCTATTTTCAACTTAATTAAAAAAATCATAAAATATCTTACTATAAATTAATTAGTAGTATTTAAAAAGAAAATCATTTTTATTTAAAAAAATAATCCAGTAATTGTTAAGCACCCGTTAAAAAGTGGTTTAAGTATTAGGAGTTGCCAACATAATTACCACACTTTTTCCACTTTAAGGAGCCGTTGTTCCACGCTCACTTTCACTCTCCTCTCCCGTACTTACCCTGTAATTAATCTCCATTAAAAACTAATTATGATTAAACCTCCCAGGGTCAATTTAGGAAATTTACGACAACAATAGCATCTCTCCTCTTTACAAAATCTCACAAGTGGGTTCCACATTTTTCCAGCTATAAATAATCACTCTTTCTTTACTCTATAATCTCTCTTTCTCTTTCTTTCCCCTAAAATTAAAAAAATCACAGCTGCATTCCCTTTTCTCCATTTTCACTTCTTCTTCTTCCTCCTTTTTAGCTCTCAAAGCCTAAGCAACCATAGCTCAGCCCTAAAGCTTTTTTTTTTCCTTCCTTTCTTCAAATACAGAAGATATTAGATAGATTGAGTTGATACAACTTTTGTAGGTTTTTTTTTCAGTTCCAGTCACAATGGTCGACGTCGACCGGAGGATGACGGGTCTAAACCCGGCTCATGTTGCTGGTCTACGCCGCCTTTCTGCTCGAGCTGCTGCTCCTTCTCCGGCTACTTCTCTTCCTGTTCGTAACGGTCTAGTTTCATTCTCATCTCTAGCTGATAAAGTTATTACCCATTTACGTAACTCCGGTATCCAAGTCCAACCGGGTCTATCAGATGCTGAGTTTGCAAGGGCGGAAGCTGAGTTCGGTTTCGCTTTTCCTCCCGATCTTCGAGCCGTACTCTCCGCTGGGTTGCCCGTTGGTCCTGGTTTCCCTGATTGGCGCTCCGGCGGTGCGCGGCTTCATCTTCGAGCGTCGCTTGATCTTCCTATTGCTGCTATTTCCTTTCAAATAGCACGCAACACTCTTTGGTCCAAGTCATGGGGCCCGAGACCATCCGACCCAGAGAAAGCATTAAGAGTTGCGAGGAATGCGTTGAAGAGAGCTCCGCTTTTGATTCCCATTTTCAACCATTGTTACATTCCTTGTAATCCTTCTTTGGCCGGTAATCCGATCTTTTTCGTCGATGAGAATCGGATCTTTTGTTGCGGTTTGGATCTATCTGATTTTTTTGACCGTGAGTCCCTCTTCCGGAGCTCCGAATCGGACCCTATACTCCTAAAGAAGCAAAGATCCGTTAGCGAGAAATCGGCTGGGTCTTCCACTAATTATTCGCGTAGAAGCTTGGATACGGGTTTAGCAACCGGAGCAAGAACTCCAAGATGGGTAGAGTTCTGGAGCGACGCTGCCATAGACCGGCGGAGGAGGAATTCGGCGTCTTCCTCGTCGGAATCATCTTCACCGGAAAGGTTTTTCGATATGCCGAGATCGGAGACGCCTAAATGGGTAGAGAACTACATTAACCAAATCGGGTCGGTTTTGAGAGAAGGTGGGTGGAACGAGTCGGATATTACTGATATAGTCCACGTGTCAGCATCTGGTTTCTTTGAAGGCGAGATGGTTTTGTTAGATAATCAGGCAGTAATGGACGCGCTGCTTTTAAAAGCGGATCGGTTTTCGGATTCACTTCGGAAAGCCGGATGGAGCTCCGAGGAAGTTTCGGATGCTTTAGGTTTTGATTTTCGACCGGAGAAAGAAAGAAAACCGGCTAAGAAATTGTCACCAGAACTGGTTGAGAAAATCGGGAAATTGGCTGAGTCAGTTTCCCGGTAATAAAGGCGGCATCCAGATTTTTTTATTTACTTTTTTTTTACTTTGTTGATACTAAAAAGCCTCGGGTCGGGTCGGGTTCTATTTTATTTTTTGAATAGTAAAAATTGAAAATATATGGGGAAACGCGTTGTACTATGAAAGAAGATATGCTATAAACGATAAGGTAAAAAAAATGGAAAGAAAGAAGAAAATTACTTGGCTGTTCATATGATATGTAAAAATAATTTAATTTAATGAGGCATTATAGTTATTATTTTTATTTTATTTATTTTATTTTATAATATATTTTTTAGAATTTATAAATATAGAATATTTTAGTTTGAAGATAAAATTTTCTTAGTTACTGTGGTTTCAAATTTCAAATCTGATTTTTTTTACTGTGGTTTATTTGGTTATTTTTAGCCGATTTGGGGTTAAAAAAAATTAACTGGTTACAGCTCATATAATCAATCAATAGTTTTATAATAAATTAAATGAAATTAATAATGTAATAAATGTTTTTGGACATAATCGAGCTTAACTGGCTCAGATTTTAAAAATAAGGCAAATTGTCCAATTTTGCACCCGAACTTGTATGGAATTGACAAAAGGGTCATTTTTCAACTTTTCCTACAAAACTCTCCCCAAACTCGGACAAAAGTTTCAAGTCCCCCCAAAGTCTTGTGCGTTGCAGTAATAAAAATTAATGTGGGCGAGATGGATAGTAGGAAATATTAAGGGTACTCGTCTCATTGTCATTTCTATTATTAATGGAGAGAAACAAATAAAGAGAAAAAAATTAAGCAAATGTTGGTAAGAATCACAAGGAATCCATATATAGTAGGGGGTGTTCGTAATTTCTGGGACCTCGATTCCGAACCGCATCAAAATAGTACTGAAATTAGTGAAAAATCAATTTTGTAAGAATCGAACCGAATCAAAATCAAAATCAATTTTGTAAGAATCGAACCGAATCAAAATCAAAAAGTATTAAAGGCAGTATTAAAAAATGTTTTTAAAAAGATCTGAACTAAAATCAAATCTAAAATCTGACCGAATAGAATTTGGTACGAGAAACTAGTTATAATTGAAAAATAATATTAATATATATAAACAATAAGAATACCTAAAATACACAATATATCTATTATGAAACCTTCAAATTATATAATTTGAAAAAATTATTATTAATTTGGATCATCGTTTTTCATTATTAAAATTTGTTTCTGATGCGTGAAAAACACGCACAAGCCTTTGGAGATAGCTGAAACTTTTGTCCAACTTTGGGGGGAGTTTTGTAGCAAAAGTTGCAAATTGGTTTTTTTGTCTATTCAATGCAAGTTTGGGGGCAAAATTGAACAATTTGCCTAAAAATTAAAGGAACGCACGTGTGCATCTTTTTGAATAAAGAGAACCGTTGTAGGGTCTGTTGGGGATGTTTGGGCACAGCGTATTTATCATTTTTCAAGGCAAGGATACAAGAAACGTCGTCGTACGTCCGAACTAGGAAAGTGTAATTTTATCTATGCTTGCATTTTCCTTTACCATTTCCATCCAGGGGAAGGAAAGGTAAAGAGAGAAAAAATTCCATCCCAAGTGATGTTGATCGAAGAGAAATTACTATTTTATTAATATAAAATTAATATAGATAATTTTTGAAAAAAAATAAATATTGTAATTTTATATATAATATTAATAAATTAATTTGAAAATGGTCCTTGGAATTTGAGATAAAGATATTGGGTATACAGAGAGAGCAGAGAGAAGCTGACAGAGGAAAACTCACCGTTTAGCTTTTAAGGGACACAACAACAAGGTGATTGTTTCCTTTTTTTTTGAACAAGTCAGTGGGAATTTGAAATGTACGTGTAATTTGGATGAAAATTGATGGGCAGTTTTGGAAGATAGTGTGAATTAATTAATATATATTTATAAATGAAGGGTAGGTTAGGGACCATGTGATCGGAGACCGTACATGGAGATGGAGATAGTTAAGGGTGGGAGGACTCTCATGGTGTTACTGTTTAGCCCTTTTCACAATTTTCATTTATCCCACTTCTTTGGTTTTCAATTGCTTTTGTTAATTAATTCCATGCTTTAAATAAAAGCATTCAATTTGGTAATAGAAATAAATTGAATTCAAAACTTTCTATTATAATTACAGCGACAATAATTGAATTCGAGACTTTCGATGATTTGTAGATGAAAGTGCTGAGTTTTATACACTAAGGTAGTTTCATCCTCCCAAATGGGTTATAATTTTGGTTTGTCAATGCTTATTTTACAACATTTGGGGAAGCATCTATTGTAGGACCCCATGTGGAGAACCTCCAACAAGGGTGTACCATATAGGAGGCAATTTTCAAATCAAATTATTTATGTATATATTTGAAACTCATTCTATGGTAATAATTAATTGGACTAACCTAGATATTTTTCACAAGCCTTAATTCAATTAATTACATTTTTGAAAATCTATCTAATTTTTGGGCGTCAACGGATACTGACTAATTTAAATTCAAATACTGTAGACCCATGGAATTGGATAACTAGTGATTATAATAATAATAATAATAATAATAATAATAATAATAATAATAATAATAATAATAATAATAATAATAATAAAACTTATGTAGGCTAAAGTAAAGAATCAAATCTCAACCGAAGTTGTACTTATTTTGGCATTTGGTATATATACACATGATATAAATATACAAGTACTTGTGAGAAGAAATTGATAAATAATACTCTTATGTAGACTATAGTACTAATATATAATGAAAAGAAAAATAATTTTCTAATAAAAATATGCTTGAAAGGATTGTTTGTTGCAAATTCCTTAACATCCACCAAATGCTGACCTAGATTAGACTATAATCTCTAAAGATCAAAACAAAATTAATTAGTCATAAGCATTATTTAATTAGATAGTGAGATCAATTAGTATATACAATTAGGAAACAATAATTAGTCAATTAAAATTGACAAAAAATAATAATAATAATAAGGGAAAAAATTTATTTTGTCCATGCATTTTGTTCAATAATATGATTTCACCCCTTTGTTTTTTGAAAATAATTTATATGTCCCGTAGTTTTGTAGCGTTTTACATTAAATAGTTCTTCTGTCCATATGAGATGTTAAATGTCAACGAAATGACATATTTGCCCCTCCAACACTTTCCCTCTAAAAAGACCATACATAAAATTCATATAATTTCAATTTTGTACAAATCGCGAATGCCAATCACCGCTGCCTTTTACTTCATCATCATCAGCTCGCAACACTAACACCACCACCTTTTGTTCTTCTCCTTTTTCTCCTTCTTTCCTTCCAGCAGATACCTCACACACACAGAGGAACTTTAGAGCTCCACCAATTCCTCAACTCAAGAGTTTTCAGATGGTAGTAAGGTTGTCGTCGATCTGTGGCTAGAATGAAAAAAAAAAAAGCCGAATTGCAAATTTTCCTATGACATTTTCGAGCCCCTTCAGCATACTTCGACGTGGGGATATTTAGATTCCTCTCTTCCTTTTCTTTCGTTTGATGTTGAGTTTGTATATTTTGGTTGAAAAATCCAACTTTGCGATTTTTCGATGAAAAACTTTTGTTAATTTTTTGATTGTTTTGCGTTAAATCGATTGAGACTAAGGGTTAATTTGTGAAGCTGTTGGTGTTTTAAAATGGAAATTTTGGCCAATTTGGTGTTCCGGTGATTGGAATATTCCGTGGCGGTATGGTTAATATTTTGTACACATTACTACAAATTCTAAAGAGGGAGAGACAATAATGTTAAAAAATAAAAAGAAGTGAGAGAAGAGACAAAACCAAGGGCATTTTTAAATTTTTAAAAATATATTACCAGTTTTAGTGCTAAATGTTAATATTTAGCTGAATTTATTAGGAATATACCATAAAATATGGACAGTAGGACTAAAATAATGAATCGGTTACAATACGGAGACATAATAAATTAAATTATATTCAAAAACACAATAATATTTCCAAAAAAAGCCATATATTCAACTTCCCGAAGACCAGTAAAAAAAGCATGCAGCATCCCATGCATTGGTAATAAATGTTCCAACGGTTACTGCCATTTCCACCGCCACCACTACCTGAAGGTGACAGTTACATGTCACGTGCATTTTCCACCGTCACCTCACATTCAGCACGTGCTACCCAATTCTCTTTAACATTAAGAAAATTTAAAATACATTTATAAAATAAAATTACGTGTCTACTACGTGTTTAATTTTAGTACTCATTATTTATAAATTATAATAATAATATAAAGTAATATTAATTAATTATATTATAATAAAAAAATATTTTTTATTGAAATATTATCGAAATTAATTAATTAAAAATTAAAATAATTTTACTTATTAAAATATAATACGAATATAATTGATTAATTATGATATAGTTATATTCTTTATTAGAATATAATTTAAATTTAAATTTGATTGACTTATAATAGATTAATTAATATTAATATGAATAATATGATTTGAATTTGATTAATTAATAATTAAAATAAAATAATAATTTATATTAAAATATAATTTAATTTTAATTAATTAATTATTATAAATAATTACATAAAAATAATTTTTAATATTAAAATATAATTTAAATTTAATTAATTAATCACATTAAATAAATACGTAATAAATACGTAGAGATAACTTTTTCTATTAGAATATGATTTAAATTTAATTATTTAATATAGATAATCAAATACAACTTTACTTTCGACAATATAAATCTTACAGGAATGTTTTAAACGAAGTCAAACGATTCCATTTTCACGTATTTATATATAATATAGATTACTACAAGAAAACAATGAAGCATCGTAATGTGAGGATGTGTGAAAATGGAAGTGCCTTCTTGGACTTTTGATATGGGCATGGGCTCTCACCTCTTCTCCACCACTTGCTGCCTTTGGATCGGAGGCATTTTGTGGAGTCACGTTTGGAGAAACATATTTGTCTACCAATTTCCTCATTTCTTAAGGAGAGAATCGGTTGCTAAGTTGTCTAACATATGAGGGTAATTTTGTCAAATGTACTAGAGTTAAGGATAAGAATAAGAACGCCAAATGTTCGGAAGTTTAAAAATTAGGACAGAATGACTACTTAGTATATGAAGTGGTTTATATATACTCGCTAACTGTGTGACAAATGAACTTTTGGCTGCTTCCAACCGTTAAACACTGATGATTTAGTGAATATATATGTATATATCATTTCTTTAAAAAAATATTTAAGGTTATTAAAATTTTTGACTAGAGAGTAAATTTGATTAAAAGATTTATAAATAGAATGTATTTTCGCAGTCAAATTTATTTTAGGACAACATGAGAAAAATCCGCAAGATTCAAGGCGATACCGATGTTTTAGTTCGGTGGTAGAGGAGTATCAATCATGTCCTTAATTAGAAGGGTCACACACAAGTAATGAAGTGTTAGTTGTGTCATATAAAGGGAGACATTAGTAACAATTAGTTTGTGTCTTTAACAAGATAGAAAAGGGATAATGTGTGATTGAAGATCCCAAGTTTGGAGCTTGTCAAGAAATAAAAGAGATAGTGACCACACATTGACATGAGAAGGGTAAATTGGGGAATAGTACCAAACTAGCTTTTAATAATACTATTATTGAATTGAAGGGTATAGAATTAATGTCAATATATATAAGATGTGGATTTTATTTATCCTTCTTTTCTTTCTTAAGGCTTGAAAAGTTTGACAGAAAAGGCTCAATAATTGGTTATAAATTTACCATTTATGGTGCCTGAAATTAAGGGTAAGTTAGGGATATTTCCAACTTCAGACGAAAATCTAGACCTGCAACATTTTCAGGAATTTCCTGTAACTAATTAATGCTTTGTGTTTGCAGGAAATAACATACATTTTCTTTGCTGACATGTCTTTTACCGGTGTAATAATAGTAATTGTTAGTTAAACCATATAAGTTATGCAATTTGAAATAGCGAAACAACAGTTAATGAGAAATTAGTTAATGAGAAATTAGTGTATAATTAATTAAAGTTAACCACGTCGTTAACTTTCTTGACTAACAACAGAGAGAGACACGTAGCATAATTATTGTTGCTCCATGTGACAGAAAGTCAAGAGTTTGAATTCTCCGCTCTTCAGTACTCCAAAAAAGGAAAAAAAAAATGAAGTCTTCTTTTCCTCTCAACAATCTTGTATTGATGATTCCTTGAATATGTGATAATTACAATACATTTTTTCAGGTTTTGCTGAAACAATTGTACATATTTTTTGTAGCCATGAATCTGCAGATTTACATTTCTTAAATGCTTAAAATAATAGCTGCACAAAATCTTCATTTTTCCCTCTAAAATATCTACCCTTTCTGACCTGCACACGATTATACTGATTGAAGAACTTCACTTCCTCCCTGCTCGTTGATCATCGGTGGTGAAGATTTCATCACCTTAACTCGGAATTTTGCCTGCATGCAAAAACATCAATTTTTTTTTTCTAAATATTTTCCATCACAGAACAGAAGAAAAAAGGAAAATCGGATGTCAAGGGATGAGGTAATATTCTAGTTCTTTAAGGTTTTGTCCGAAAAAATATTAGTGTTTCAACTTCACCTTTTTATCTGAACCAAACTCGATCAGATCCGATGAACGAAATCGGGTAGGAGAGTTCTGAGGGACCCTATACAGCCTTCCTTCATTACTGAAAGTTGATGATAGTATTATCATTATAAAAGAATTCCGGAGCAATATCTAGATTAATAGATGAACTGTGTATCCTAATTCCTATAACTTACTCTGTGATAAATGTGCCGTGTTTGCTCTGTAAGTCAATTACATAAAAAGCACCATCTTTGTAGCTAATACGAGCATGCATTTCGGAGACCTGGCATTGAAATAAAATGACAAGTAAGTTTCCTAATCTGCATTAAGGAATTAGATAGACCTGTTAGAAAAAATTACCTGCGGCGAGGGTATCACTATAGACATTCCCGGGAAATCGTTGTGCGATGCACTCCTGGTATTTAGCCATCACGCATTTACAGAAATGTTATATGCATTGGAGAGCCGAAAGATATTGAACTGGTCCACACAACTTTTGAATCAAGATAAGCAACTATTCAAACAAAAAATTACATACCCAATCAAACAAGGTGTGTTTTCATTCCTGCTTAAACAGATAGGTTCTGAAGCAACCACCTCATTCCCATATGGTAGAAGAAACCATCTAAAACCAACAAAAAAAAAATATTAGAAGAAGAAGAAGAAGAAGAAGAAGAAGAAGAAGAAGAAGAAGTGATGATGATAATTAAAAAGGCGGAGAAGAGAGAAGCAGCAGTTGAAAGCAAACATACTCTCCACTAATAGCACGTTCTAGGGCATCATCGTCTTGAAACCATGTCCGTAATTGGTCACTGGCCTGAAGAAATTTTCAACTACATGTGAGGTTCCAGAACATAATGGGGTCCTGTAGTTATCAGTTGTATAATGCAAAGTGTAAAATTTATTAAAAAATTTAGACAATGTGTACTGAGCAACATACTTTGTCTGAGAGTCTACAACATACAGATCTTCCTTCAAGTTTTGAACTGCAAGAGAAAAATAAAGAATCACTTACTTTCGACTATTCACAATTGAGCGTGATTGAAACCCTTTTATAGATGTGATTCAGTTATGCCATAAGCTTGTGCATGCATAAATGAAATTTTACGACAGTGAGATTACAACAACATGAGATTTCTATTCTATTAGATACTAACTATTAAGCAGAAGTAAGAAGGGTTCTAAAGATCAAACCTATTGCCACCTAACACCCAACTGAGCATTACAGGCATTGCGATGTCGATAAAAAATCTTCCACCAACTCTTCCAGGATGTGGTATTCGATACTTTGTCAAGAACTGAAATTCATATCAAAGGTAAATGACTAAGATTATGTATGATTATGAGAAAACTTCGACCTTTTTCCCATTAATATTGCCCTTTCAAGGATAATGCTTACCGACAGTGGACCAAGGCCTACACCCAAATAAGCCTTGTAAGTTGAGGCCATTATTGCAGCCATTCTTGCCATTCCATGGATGATGGCAACTCGAAGTCTCCTAGAACTCTCATAGCTGGGAAAAATATTTGGAATTAATCAATCATTACTTTATTCAGAATAAATAAACAAGGAATCTGTAGATGATGCAGGCTACCTAGAATTAAAGAAGAATAAACAGTTAAATTAGCCATAAACTAACAAAGAAGTGAGTAAACAATGTAGAACAATATTGTTCTTTAAGATTATTTGGCAAGAAACAATTTCTTCACCTTCTTAGAGACGAAACAACATCAATTGGGGTTCCTGATTCAATGCTTTGTTTCCATGCCTTCTCAATCTCCAATGCAAGTTGATAACCATCCTGTCATAATGAGATTCAGAGTTCATTCAGGTCTTAGCTTTTTTATGGGATGTTTTCCTGTCTTTAGCCACATGAAATTTTTCGACAACCATAGTTTTATTAAGGGATAATTTATTGCTCAGAACATTAAATAATTAATTTTTAAAACAAATAACAAGCTAGAAAATTTAGGCAGCACAGAAATGACAGATAGTGTAGTTTAAGTTCATTAAAAGACCATGAAGCTACGTAATTCGTATATGCAAGGTTAAAACCATTATATAGAACCATTCCAAATTCCAAATGCTTTACGAAAAACAAATTGAATGGAAAACAGAATGAAAAAGAGAAAGTAAGATTACCTCGATAGCCATGCAACCTCCTTGACCCATGTTTGGCTGCATTGCATGGACTGAATCCCCAAGCAAAGTCACACGACCCCTTCCCCAATTTAATGTGGGCGTCCTGTCATATATGTCACGTCGAAGAATGGCATCTTCTTCAGTCGCATGTAGCAAATCAAGGACATTATCACACCAACCCTCGAATATTTTCAGCAGCCTTTCCTTTTTACCTGCAAAATGATTGAGAGTTAGTTGTGAACAGACAAATAAATTTAATATTAACACCAATGCCTATTCAAGTAGTTGTTGTGAATAGAATAGACAAACCTTGTAATACAATATCAAGTAAAATATTAAGAAAATAATTTATTTCTTATATCATTACATCAGACCAAGCTTTATTGCACAAGCAACCTCATATTCAGTATTGGTTGTTTCACCATCTCAAGCACATTTTCGCTCTCATCCTTTCAGTTTAAGACAATCAAGGATACAACAAAAGCAATTGTAATGTACCAAATCATGAATTAGTTTAATAATTAAATCTTTCAAAATTCAGTTTCAGATCAGAAAATTAGTAACATAATCCAAAACCCATTTCTGGACCTCATAAAAACTGACGACAAAAAAGTCAGATAAAAAAAATTGAATCTAAAGAATCTCTTGTGTATATACCGTTGGGCCCATCCACACCACCCGGTGGTTCCTTGTGAAATGCATACCACTGCATCTTTCCAGCACCGACATCTGAAGAAACAAAGTATTGCTTATGACCCAAAAACACTCGATACCTTCAGGAAAAAAAATTTTCAGTATCAGCATCTATACATAATTCAATCTAATCATGATGAACAGAATTACTGAAGCCATCTATAAGAATTAGTGACAGCAGCAATAACTTGTAGCATAATAGAACAAAGCATACCCAACAGATTCAATATCTGCAGGCACAAAATCTGCAATGCCAGTATAACAAGTGTAGCCCGAGTATGTGGCGTCTTTTGGCCCAAATAAGTTCTGCCTCACCTATAATAAAGACAAACAAAATCACATATGATCTCTATCATCAAACCATAATACATATTTTTGGAAAATGATAGGCAGCAGACAGAGGCACAAGTTTTCACATGCATGCACTAAATCAATCAAAAGTTATTTATATAAGAGCAACCAACTTAGAAGTTTTTGTACCTTCGACCATATTCCATCAGCGCCAACTAGGATATCACCTTCAAAATGCTCTCCATTCTCAAGTACAACAGTAACCTAAACATGTGAACGGCAAGAATACAGTTGAACAATTGTCACAACAGAATTTAATACTAAAACACTTTCATGTCACAAACTAGTAATAAAAAAGAAATAAATTCTTACCCAGAATTTTTTTTTTCCTGAAAGAAAAAATAAAAGAAAATTTTCACAGCAGCTCATATTACCTCATCCCCATCATCCTCAAAACTAACAACATTACTTTCATTTTGAATCACATCTTCTCCAACTGCACGAGCGAGGATTTGTTGCAAAGTCATTCGGCTAATGACTCTTGTGACCGGAAGCCCTCGTTCTGCTGCAGGAGTGAAGGTATCAAACTTGACATACCTGATAACCAACCATATACTCAGTCAATGCGATTTGAGGCTAAGATTTCATTCAGGAATAGCACAAACAGAAGAAAAAGGTGAAACTTTCTACTCATGAACTATTTGATTTTACTTAGTCAAATAAATTAATAAAATAAATTTAATGATCCTAAATATTACTTTCATCTTTACAACAGTTTCTATAATACATGAACATATTTTTCTAATCCAATCTGACACTGAAGAAGGTTTTCTTCTTGGTATAAGTACAGTGTCATCAACCTTTGCCACTAATCGTAACCTTCTTCTTAATTACCTTAGAGCCTCATTCGTAGAAAATAGTAATAAAATGAAAAGCTACATCTATATATATATATATATATATAAAGAATCAAGTTCTGTATTTTTGTCAAATTCTGTATGCAGACAACATCGACACCCATCATACTTCAAAATTTTCTTAATAAATTAGCAATCAGCATGACAAAAGAGCTGAAGGTGAAAACTTTGAACTATATACTACTGCAGTTAAATTGAGAAATACATAAAACCCCAATAAAAAAATTCGACTAATCAGAGAAACTGATGACAACAGCAGAGGCTTTGGAAAAAGACTTAGGAGAGAGGAGGATTTTGAGATATGTGCGTGTGCATATGGAACAACAGACAAACTTAATGAGCTAAAATTTGATAAAAAGGAGAAATGGAAAATGAAAGCATGATGAACTACATAAATAATTCAAATATTTTAAAAAAGCATATAAATAAATTGAAGAAAACATACCAATTACCAGAAACCCCATCAACAAGGCCATTAATTCTATCACCAGTAATACATCCGGCTCTCATAACATCTTCAGCAACCTCTAAATCAATAGCTTCAAGAGCTGCCAATGCATTACTTTGTATCTGAATTGGACCTCTATATTGCCCTTCTCCTCTAACTGCACTCAAATCCTTCTCAAAAACTAACACTTCAAATCCTTTCCTCTTAGCTGCCAAAGCAAAAACCAACCCACCAATCCCACCCCCAGCAACAAGAATCCTCAGTTTCTTTTGGTCTGACTGTTTCACATCCGATTCACCCACTGTTGGTGACTCTGTAACTACAGCTTTGACTTGAGCCAATTTCTTGTTTTGCTCAAACTTCTTACTTCTGAAGTGGAAGTTACAGTGTGCAAAAGATGATAATTCCAATGAAGAACTACTAAACAGTGGAAATGGAAGATGGGTTTTTGAAAGAACAGGAATTGATGGGTTGATTAAGTTACAGAACGAAGTTGAAGATGCCATTTTTTTTCCAGGAAATAAAGGGGGGAATAAAGAACAAACTTTGTTGAATTTTGATGTATAAAGTTTCAATCTTTCTAGTTATGGGCTGAAATGGGTACGGTTATGATGGAATTAGTGCAGAGGAAAGGCAAAGTGGAATAAATAAAAATTCCATAACCGATGAATCTGAAACTGAAAGACGAAATTAGGAGCACAGTTGTGGGAAGTTTGATGCCAGATGTCATTTCGCCATGAAAAATCTTGGACACATGTTGGTTTATTTGTGGTTCTCGGCTCTGCTCTCTAATGCCCGCAATGGTGGCGTCAACATAACTTCAAATTATTAACTATATTTTATTTATTAATAAAGATATTTATCAACATTTTTAGAAAATTAATGTAGTATTAATTTCTTGCAAAAAAAATATCTTCAAAAAACCGTTTAAAAAAATATGTATGGACCTCTTATTATTCTGTAAATTTTACATAAATAGCAAATCGCTAATAAAAGGAAAAAAATGATTTTCTGATTTAAAAAATTAATTTTATGAAAAATCAAATCCTATTTTTTTCTAAATTAACTAATTATTAGGGTTTTTCATACTTAAGTGAAAAATGAGGTCATACTTCAAACCCTGATATGTACAATCCATCCAAAAATCATTAGTGAAACGAGTTAGAACGATACAATCGGTTAACGAGCTGAATACAACATGATAATAATTTGAATAGTAAAATTTCTTTTACATATATACAAATTCAATATATTATTTGCTTATATACAAATGAATAATTGAATATACAATATTTGTTTATTAAAGTACATGTCATTGACAACTATATAATTCTTCTCTGACTTGCTATTCTGCCAGTTCCCTTACCGATCCATAGACCTACGTGTTTAGACAACTAAACACGCTAACCATATAACTTAGTGGATACTTTAATCTTACTAGATGACAATATTCACACATTTGCATATATTCATGAACATGCACCATTACCTGTTTTCCTTGTACATGTTTTATGTTTACATACATTATGAATGCATCACACACACATACATATATATATATGTATTACCTTCCTCAAAGTGTTATTTATTAATTATTACTTATGCATAGCTTGCTGCATTGATTCATAAGTTTATCTAAATACTAATATCCTATGATTTATTATAGATTTTATATTCCGAGTTCTCTAAATACTTTTAATTATCTTATTTTGGTTCTTGCATGTTATATATTTAATATCTTTCTTCTATTTATCATTGTTAATTTATGCATGATAGCTATTTTGTTATCATCTGTTTGCTGGTTGCCAGATGATTAGATATAAAGTTATCATTCAGTGTAGTTTAGTGTGCTCTATAATTGAGTGACTGTATAACTGTATGCCGGATTGTTAAGTTCCAATTACATATCAATCGATGTGAAATATCATAATTGTATGAGGTGCATTTATGTTAAATACTATGACATGTCATAGCCTTATCTATCTAGTTATAACCCATTATCAAATAGAGCAACAATAATAATATATTATATATTTATGTGGATCCCAATTTGAGGAATCCGATGAAATATATATATATATATATATATATATATATGTCCCCTCTGAATTTAACTAAATCACAAAACAAATACCTGTTTGTGACAATCATAATTTGAACTTAGATTACTATGCACACCCTTTGTATCTGAGGATACCCTACTTCGAAGGAAGATTCTCAGAGAAAGACTTTAGCTCCATTATGCTTGAAAGCATCAAGAAGAACATAATCCTCTGTGCAATGGAGATCCATATGCATTATTTCAAGAATACTACATCTAAAATTACTACCTTTCGCAGAAATTGGTGCCTCTAATTGGCTTACTCATCCCACCTCCATTCTCGAATCTGACCATCATCACCACAGTTGCAAAGAAAATATCATACACATAAGACAGCCAAAGCAAGAAAGAGAACAAAAACCAGAAACGTAACCTTTATAACAAAACATCTTCACCATTTCCATAAAATTTGACATCATATGCTGGTCCATGTTCCATGTAAAGCAGTAGGTTCAATCAACCCAAGTCTTAACAAACTTAATATAACTTACTGTTGAGCTTTGGAGTTGCTAAATCCCAGAGACTGCTGGCCAAACCAACAAATAAAAGTCCTGTGACTAAGTTATGGCCATCGATGATGAACAAAGACTGAGGTATATTAGCGACTGGCGTTGGAAGTCGATCGTAGCTGCATTAAATATAGATAGATGAGGAGCAGCACAAAAGCCCAATGTTCTCGCAAATTTAGTTGCCCTCTACCTACAGTTTTTCTTCCACATTTTGAATTAGAGTTGAAATAGAGAACATGACAAAGAAAAAAGTATTAACAAACTGAAACTTTAAAGAACATATAGAAAATTTTAAAAATGTAGTATTAGATGTAGCAGCATGCAGTAAAAATTAATTTGAATCAACCTAGTTCTTATGTGATAGGAAAAAAAAAAGGAATTCACCAAAAAGTCAAAAAGTGCAAGGATGAATGCATCAACTTAGTGGTGGCCACAGTCTGGAGGGCCACGGTTAATGAGGGTGGAGGACCGGAACCGGGTAGGTTAACTGGCGGTCCACGATTAACCTCCAGTTAATTTTGGGCCAGTTAACCCGCGGTTGGGCCAATTTTTTTTTTAAAAAATTTTTTAAGTGAGAAAAAAAAGTAGTATCTTATTTTTTAGAATTTTTAATTTCATGGAACAAATTGAAATCAAAACAAATAAAAAAATTTGAAACATGAAAAAAAAAACTTAAAAAGTTAGAATTTTATTTATCGAATTAAATTTACATATAATTTATAAATTTCATATAAAATTGAATAATTGAAATTAAAATTACTAGAAAAATACAAAAAATAAAAGAAAATAATCGAATATTAAATAAATTTTTTATTTTTCAAAAATCATTAAAATAACAAAAAAAATTAAAGCTCACGTAATTCTTTTACCTTAATGGAAGCCAACGTAATTTTTTTTAGCTCAATTTTGGCATTCAGTATTTAACAAATACTGCACTCTCCTAACTATTGGAATAGTAAAAATTAGGTATAAATAATGGTGATTGCAATGGTTAGAGCCTCTTGAAAATTTGTATTTAATTATTTAAATAATCGGTTGAATTGTGTATAAAAGTTTCAAAATAAGTTTTAAATTTTGAATATTTATTAATTTAGATGTAGAATAATATGTAATTATGACAATACAGCAAAAGAATAAAATAAATAAATTTAAAACACAAAAATTTGAGTTAGAGAACTATATTAACGGTAAAGGGAAAAATATCAAAAGTGGGAGCATCTTATTTTGGTAGAAATGGAAGTAGACAATAAAACACACATGCTAACTAGTAATAAATAAAAATGAAGGCCCATAAACACATAACATGTTTCAGAATACATAGAAAGGTGATGATGATATGATATGATATGATATGTTGCCTTTTTTGGGATTTTAAAAATTATTTTATTAATAATAATAAAAATACATTTAACCAAATGGAAGATAGTGATAAATTTTGAATAACAATAATAAAATTCAATGATTTCATTTTGTTGGCAATTGCTTTCAAAGAAAAAGAAAATACCAATTTTACACAATTGTTTTTCAATTTTTTCTTTAAAAAAAAATTATAATTATTTTATTAATTTTTAAAAATATATGCTAATTTAAAGGTCGCCACGGTTCAAGGGGTGACCGGCCCGCTGAACCGGCGGTTCGCGGTTAACCGCCAGTTTGGTGGCGGGCTGGTTAACCGGCGGTTTGGGAGGCGGAACCAGCGGTTCAAGTCCGGTTTTAACCAGCGATTCAAGTCCAGTTAACCGGCGGTTCAGGTACGGTTAACCGGTTCAAATCCCGTTCACGGTTCCCCACAGTTCCGGTTTCAAAATTCCTTGAACCTGAACCGGTCCGTCCTCCAACTGGTTCAGGTTACGTTCCGGCGGTTACGGTTTTTCGACGAGCCGGGCTGGTTCAGCAACAGGCCGGTTTAGGCGGGCCGGGCCGAACCGGCCCATGTCCACGTCTATGCTAATTTCTAAATTTTATTACAAATTATGTGCTATTTCTCTTAAGTTTTTTTTTAAAATTATTTTATTAATATGGTTAAAAGATAATGGGCCTCATCTTTCACTTTCAACTGCAATACAATTTAATGTTGCTTTGAATTTCTCTTGCAAATACTTTACTACTGCATGAAAAAAGTCAACAAATGTTGTATGGGTGTCTTTTAATAATAGTAGCTAATTTTTGTATTTGGTTTCTTTCCCATTTCGCTAATTTGGGTCATTTGGTGTTTATTATCGGTCTTAATGTTGTTTAATACAATAAAACTTTCATATAAACTTTGAAAAATGAACTTAAATTTTTTTTTTTAAAAAAAAAAAATATATATATATATATAGTAGTTCATGAAAAATTAAGAAAATGGAAGAGTAAAAATAGAAAAAGAAATTAAAAATATTTGTAAAAATGCAGTAAAAAAAATAGAAATATTTAAAAATAAAAGTTAACAGTAACAACTATGTATTCAAAAGATTCTACTTTTATCAAAAAATATTATAAGTAATCTATTTTTGTCTTAAATATATTAAAAAAAATCTTTTCTTATTTATAAAACTTTTGATAGTTTCCAGAATAAAATATAATTTTCAATAAAAAATAAAAATAAAAAAGAAAATAGAGCCTTTCGAATTTCAACTTAAACACTATATATTGCAATTTTATAATTTAGCAACTTCAAATTATGAAAATGTAGTAGAATGGTAAAAGATTAATAATATGTTGACACGTGTAAAAATATTTGATGAAATCTTAGTTTCATAATTTCAAATTGTGAAACTAAACTATTTATTTCAAATCGAGACAAATAGAAAAATGTGTATTCACATCGGAAAAACAGTCTGTAAATCTCTAAATTGTGAAAAATCGTAGTTCTGCCATCGAAAAATGTTACAATTTGTGAAAATGACATACACAACTCCATTTCCATTTAATCTATTTTAGAGCAGTGTCGTACTAATGTTAGAAGGTGTAGTTAGTCTAAAGAGAGTCTAGCTAACATAACAATCTGCATCGATACTCAATTTTTTATCAGTTTGTTGATCAAGTATGCAGAGTTTGTCGGATGAATAGGAGACTGGTGCAACTGCGTTTTATTTTGGTGTTATGAATTAGTTAATATTAATAAAAATATGAATAAAATGAGTTTTTAAATTCAAATTTAAAAAATACATCCAACCGTATATAAACAAATTGCAAGTTAGGTGAAAAAATGAGTTTTTTTTCTCTTTTTAAAAAAATAAAAAAAATAAAACTCTCATAAAATAGGTTGACATGGCAATAACACTGGACTCTCATTAATGCACATTTTATATTTTTCGATGGCTTCTTCATTCTTTGGTAGTGAGATATGATAAATCATATATACAAGAATCAAATAATAACAGAGAAAACGATAAATTTTAATTCGGTTCAACAAAGATCACAGATCAAATCACTGTCAATGCGAAGAAATTCGTCTACTTCGACCTTGAATTGACCACCCTGAGTTGGCAGTTGGGCACTTCTTCTTCTTGCAACTATCATCCCATCAATTTTTCTCTTCCAGTTTAACCCAAAATTTTGTCCGTTTGTGTTCAATCCCATCTGCTAAAATGGTGAAACCTTCAAAATTACTGCTTTAACATGGGTTTTTTCAATTGTAAACAAAACTCTCTCCATTATTTTGCAGCAGAGCCATTATTATCGCTTATCTTCCTCAAACACAGACATTCTTTCATGGAAATTCCACATTCTTTTGCTTAGAAAGTGAAATAAAGAGCAAGCTGGCAAGTACCCACTTGGTAATTTCATCAAACACCAAAATGAAGAAAAACTTAGTTTCTTCTCATAGTTTGGGTACATTTCCTAGCCCAGGAGCAGGGACTTATCAAGAGAAAGGATGGAGTTCAGAAAGAGTACCACATCCATCATCAGGAAGCAGCAGAAGACATATTAGTGCTTTAACCCCTTTTAACAGTGGAAGAACAATGCCTTCAAAATGGGAAGATGCAGAGAGATGGATATCTAGTCCAGTTTTAGGTTATGGTGTTACTAAATACACACAGTATCAGCCTCAAAGAAGACCCAAATCTAAAAGTGGACCTATTCTTCCTCCTGGAATTGCTTACTACTCTAATTGTTCCCCTTCTATGCAGCTTCTTGATGGTGCTTCTCTTAGAAATTTTGTAGCAAATTCTCCCTTTTCTACTGGTGTTTTGATGCCAAAAGGACTTGGTGTTAATTATGGTGGTGGTGGTGGAGCTATAGTGGGTCGTTCTGTTAGTGGACCTGTTTGGGCAGATTTGGCGAGTGAGTGCTCATCTCCCACTTCCCAAGGTATAATAATATATTATTCTCTCTGATTATTAACTTTAGATTGTGTCTTTACTTTGAAAAGCTCGTAATCAGCTGAAAAGATCTACAATATGGAATTATTCTTTCATGGGTATTTGGATTTTATGTGTAAAGGAAATCTATAAAGCTTTAGGTTTTTAAATTGTTCCACTGGAGTAACTGTGATTTTGATTAGAGCTACGATTTGATATGATAATCTAAAATTATAACTCAATTAATTCCTTTCTTGTTAAACAAGATCATTAGAACTTGGTTCTTTTTAAGTTGAAGTGGTATGAGACAAATAGTATACTGCTCTCTCTATTCATTAACTTTAGAAGAAAATGGCCATTATAAATGGATAAGATATGCTCATTACTGAGTTTGCGACTCATCCTTCTGGATGCAGTTTAGGACAAACATTTTTATTTTCTTTAGTTTGCAAACTGTTTCATTCAAAAGAAATTTACTTTCTGATATGTGCTGAATGCTGTTTTATCGAATGTACAGATGAGAAAATTGATAACATTGATGATGATGGTAACATGGTGAATCGTGTGATTTCGAGGAGGGATATGGCAACGCAAATGAGCCCTGAGGGAAGTAGTGGCTCATCTCCTAGAGAAAGGTCTTCCTCTCCTCCATCTATTCCTCCTGTAGAACAAAGTGACCTCGCTGCTAAATTGGAAATCAGGGAAGTGCAGGTTGACAAAAGAGCTACCCTGATAAGCAAGACCAGAAAGCATGCTTCTTGCATAACTAAGAAAGAATCCCCAGATACTGAGGAAAGTAGCCAAAATGCTGGGGACCCTCGCATTTCTTCTTGGGATATGTCAGAATCATCTTCAGAATTTTACAAGTAATACTTAATGCAACCCTTTTGTTTACTCCAGGGCAAACTTTTTGATGCAAATGCATAAAACATGATTTGAGTCTAAAAGGGGTTGTCAATTCCTAGTGTTTGCATTAAGAAAGAAGCAAACCTTCTTTATAGCAAAGGAATTTCACCAAACACAGTCAAATTGTTAATGCAGGTTGCAAAGGGAGGAAGCGAAAATCGCAGCATGGGAGAACTTGCAGAAGGCAAAAGCAGAGGCAGCAATACGAAAACTCGAGGTTACTTTTCTGTCTGTCTCACGTCCTGCTTATTACAGTTCAAAACCAATAACATGTAATTAGGGGGTAATTGAATATACTAGTATAAGGAAGAACAATTCAAGGTATTAACTTTGAAGGTCTCTAGTCTAGTTTTCTTCAATGTTTCTTACTCTAACCTGATAATCATCCTGGTTTATCAGATGAAACTGGAAAAGAAGAGATCATCCTCAATGGACAAGATTTTGAACAAATTAAGAACAGCTCAGATTAGAGCTCAAGAAATGAGAAATACGATGTCAGCAAACGAAGAACATGACATGCCCAAGATATCCCACAAGATTGCATTCTCTCATAGACATGCAAGGTTGAGTTTCTTCAGCAGTTGCTTTACTTGCCACTCTCCTTAGTTTTATCCTGTTTTGGTGTTATCCTTTGTGCAAGATGTATTTCAGTTTGTCAAAAAAAAAAAAAAAAAAAAGTATCTCAGTTCAATTTTGCACACTCCTGCGATTGTCAGGCCTCTTCTTCTTTTTTATTTTTTTCTTTTCAGGTTTAAGAAATTTGTACCATTTGTTTAATATTTTAGTAGATGTTATTACCTTGTAAATCATGAGATTAAGCAATTATAAAGCTTCCTTGGAACAATCTCCAGATATGGCTGTAAATGAACTAATACACTCGCGAACAGTTTAGAGCTCAGCTCGTTAAATAATCGTTCGAGTTCATTTGTTCTGCTAAACGAGTCAAGTTCGAGCTCAATAATCGAGCTTGTTTAATAAATGAGTCGAGCTCGAGCTTGGTTCATGAGCTCGCAAACTTTTTCACGAACCGTTTCGTTTAAGTGTTTGCGAACATCTAATATATTCGTGAACAATGTCCAATATTTTAATTCTTTCCTATGAAACTATGTCATTTCATTTAAATATCATGAACCTATTGAATTTCGAGCTGAGCTCTGAACGAATTAAAGAACCGAGTTTCAAGCTAAGTTCTTAACGAGCTAACAAGTCAAGCTCAAACACCTAAAAATTTAAATAAGCCGAGCTTGAATATGTTCGAAACGAGCTCGAACCTGACGATTCCTAAACGAGTTGAGCTCGAATATGGCGGCTAGTCTCGTTTACAACCCTATCCCTAGAGATTTTTTTTTTAAGCTGTGTTATGGCAAGAACTGGAAGGGTGCATTAAGGAAGTGGCAAGTAAAGTGCTTGTAGTCTCTAAAGGGTCAGGGCCTCGGCCACAAGATACATGGTGGTGGAATGAAGAGGCTCAAAAGGCTATCAAGGCTCAGAGGGAGTGGTATAAAAGGCTACCAACTGTGGCAAACAACGAGGCCTTCGAGGAGTATAAGAGGGCTAAGAAAGAGGACAAGAAGGCCGTTAGTGAGGCTTGTGGTAGAGTACTAAAAGGTTTGTACCAATAGTTGGGAGTTAAAGAGGGGAAAAATGGTATCTACAAGCTCACAAAGCTGAGGGAGAAGAAAATCAAGGACTTAAGTCAAGTTAAATGCATCAAGGACGAAGCTCAGCAGGTGTTGACAAGGGATAATGAGATAAAGGAGAGATGGAGGCCTCCTCATGCGGCAGTGTATAAGTGTAAAAACTTGATGGTCGTGGGGCCAAGAGGGGTCAAAGAAGACCTAAGACTATTTGGAAGGAGGTGGTTGCTAAAAATTTATGAGCCTTAGATATTGACATGAATTTGGTTCGTAACAAACTTGAGTGAAAGTCTAAAATCCATGTGGTGGAAAGAATCTGAAGCTTGTGGTGACTCAGGTTCATTGTTAGATAATTCATACAATCGACCCAAACTTGTTTGGAAGTAGGGCTTGTTGTTGTTTTTAAAGCTATGTTATGTTATGCAATTCATAGATGTAACCAAGAATTTTTTTTTTTTTTTTGTTAACACAGTAACCAATAGTGTATGTTTCCAGCAAAAGACAACTGATCAATCTCATAAGTGGAAGAAAATGGAAAGTTTTAATGGTGATAAATACAAAGTTTCGCACTCTAGCAAAAGGTTTATGGATGAAGTTCAGTTGCTCACATGTTCATAATTAGTTGTCATCTTCAATTTCTGCCGTATTGAAATTTCCTTTCTCCCCTGAGTCTCTTCAACTCTTCACAGATGTCATGTTATGGGGGTAGACCAAAGTTTATAAACGCATTTGGGTGCAAGTGAACCTGAGTCCAATTCTCCGAGCCCCTTTCCTAATTTTTCATTTCTGATTTTTTAGTTTAAATGCAGCACATGCTGTATAATTGTAACCATACACATCCACATAAATGCTGCACATTTTTATCTATGAAATTGATAAGGAACTTTTCGAAATGTGGGTATCAGGTAGCAAACGTGAAGAAATGGCTTACTTATCCTAGCTAATGATTCAATCCTCAGTTTTTGGTCTAAAATAAATCAACAATTCAATAAAATAATTTCCAATGTCACCTTAACTATTTTTGCTTTCTAGACATAGTACATTTTTCTACATATTCATTTTTCCAACTAAGCATGGCGTTTCAAATGAACTTACAGGTCAGCATCAATGTAAGGAAAATTGTCCAAATCATCATTTATTATTCCCCTATTTTAGGCAACACCACAGATCAGAAAGCCTGCGCATCTCATCTTCTAGACAATAGTAAGAGTAAGTTTCCATCTTCCATGACCCTTATAATTTAGTATGGTCTGTACCTCCAATCTGCTCTTGAAGGTCTTGCACTACCCATTCCATAACCCCACTGCAAACGCCAAAATAGCACAATGATCATATTTAATAAACTCTGCAAGAGCTGAATAATTCTACAAAAAAAAAAGGACTTTGCATGCTCACATCATCATAATCCATGCTCCCGTACATTCTACCAAAGTTGCGGAAAGGACCGCCGTAACCGCCAAAAGATGGAGCAGGATTCATCATGAAATTTCCACTTGGGCCAGCATCGTCAACAGGTGTTGCTGAATCTATTGCAACCTGCATGGCAGAAGTCATTCAACGAAATTGCAGCAGTTTCATAACTAAAGATTCTACTACTACATCTTAGATATGGTTCGTTTGCTTGCACATCATAGGCAAGAAGTCAACCATCACACAAAAATCACTCCAAGGTACAGTACCATATAAAAGTTCCACTACACATTACGCACAATATTGTGCTTGTGCATATAAAAGCCATATTAATAAGTAATGTTTTTTCCGTTATTCTTTCTTATGGCACGGTAAGTGGTAATTTCCAAATGACAATGAAATGAAGTAATATGATATAAAAATACCTCAACGAGAAGAAAGTTCAATTTATTACCTGCTGTCCACAAATCTCATGAGACCTTCGAGAAACACGATCAGCTACACCTTCTTCAGCAAAGGTTACAAATCCAAAACCCCTGTGACCAGTTCTTTTTGGGTCCTACTCTCAAGAATTCACATATCTTATTAAGTTATCTAGGAATGCATGTGTTTCATAAATACAAATACTCATACCTTACCTTGGGAACATAAACATCTAATATATGACCAAATCTACCAAAATACTGGCGTAAGTCTTCAGCAGTTGCTTCCTGAGGAAGCCTTCCAACAAAGATCTTTTTGCCCATTCCTCTAGTCGGTTCCCCTGCAAAAGCAACAACATATGATAATCAATGTTGAATTCCAAGGTTAATAACCAAACCAATCCTCAACTTTTCTTGTTTTTTCAGTTACAGCCTACTTTTCCCGCAACAACCCCATAAAACCATTAAGCTTGCTTCAGCTTTGGCCTCAGTCATATGCAAATAATGGGCATTCAAAATAATAAAAACAAGCTAGTAAAGAGGTACTTACTCCCATACATTGGACCTGGATGGTCGTATAAAGTAGGAGCACCAAGTGCTGCATATCTAGTGGCTGCAGAAATATAAGCATTGTATGCACCATATCCACCATTTGACATTCTTCCAACTGGTCTGAAATCATCTTCCTGAAAATAATATAGCAAATTATTGATACTTCAGAAAAAAAATAATTAATTACAAATTTAACCCCAAACAAAACTGCTAGGTTAGACATCCCACAATGTAACTCCAAATGGCGAAACTTGAAGAGAATAGACTTGCGTTTGCAATGTGTTTAAGAGAAGCTAAGCTTTAAGGGAGAAAAGTAGCTCTTCTTTAACTTGCCTTGGGCGTTGCTCGATCAACAACCACAGCGGAACCTCCCAATTCATGAGTATCAGCCATCAAATTGTCCACAGAATCTGTCGCAAAGAATAGAAAATTGTCTTCACTCAACTAATTCAATCCTTGGTGCAGATTAATTATTTACTTTTTATTGATAGCAAGACAAGCAAAAAAACTGAAACTTTAAAACAATAAATAGATATAGCTGAAAAGCTTGTCAGTATCAGCATAATAGGAGAAGTCATACAATGTGCACAGAACTTTATTTAAATAAGCAGGAACATAACTGAAAATACTAGTTGAATGTTAAGTGAGCAAAAAATAGCCAGTGACACCACAGGTTCCAGAACTAGCAGGTCTGGGCTGATGAATCAGAACCCATCCTCACCTTCCAGCAATTAATTCTAGCTAGTTGTAGCATGGTTTCAGCATACAGGTTATCTTTCTTCTTTATCTTTTTTCTTTTAACTGGAACAACTGGTTTCAGTTCCAAACCATTTTAGGAGGGGTAGAAATCTTAAGTAACCAGACCCAGTCCCCAAATTCCCGGTCAACAACAGAAGAAAAAGAAATAGAATATGGATTAAAAAGAATAAGTAAGATGAATGCCTAAAGTAGTATCACAATATAATACATCTATTCAGAAGGCTGTGGTCCACTGGTTGAAATTGCACAATTTTGAAGCACAAATGACTGAAAGGAGTTAGTTGGCCTAACCTGCACTGGAAAATGTAATAAACCCAATTCCACGATGTGCTTTTGAGCTGTGATCCTGCATAGCAGATCAGTTGATTCTTATTCCATGCAAAGTTAAGGAACAAAAAAAAAGTATAAGCACATCAAAGAGGTCAGAAATACATTAACAGAGAGAGAGAGTGAGTAAATGATAAGCACACCTTTGGCATATATAGATCTATTATATCACCATATTTCTCAAAATGGCTGCAAAATTATGTTCAAGGGAACTCTGTTAATTCTCATCAGATACATGAATAATTTTAAGATCACAGAAATAAAATGAATTTACAGAAGTTCGATTGAGACCTTTTCACCCTCACACCTAGTTACCTTCGAAATGTTGCTTCAGTCACAGATGGTGGAATCCTAGCCACAAATATCCTTGTAACTTTCTTTGCAGGTGCTCTCATCTCCTCCTGCTAAAAGTAAATGAAAAAAATAAAGCACATATGCATGCATGCAAAATCTTACTCCTAGAAGGCTAATATGTCAGAAGCATATTTATTATTGAGAACGAAGATGGTTTTTAAAATATTGGGTTAAGAAGGGAAGGAAATATGCATATATTTGGAATTTTAAAGGCACAACCTTTGGTGTGGCCACTTTAACTTCCAGCATTCTGTTTCCAAGAAAGTGTTCACTTGATAGAGCACTCTGTGACCATCAAAATTCAAGCATCACATGTTTCTCCTAAAAGATATATAGATTACAGATTTGAAGACGGAATAAAAAGACTACAGAACAGTAAGAAACTGAAGAGAAATATATATATATACAAGAGATTGAATACCAACAATCTCCAAATTGATCTTACCTTTGCATCTTCAACTGATGCAAACGTTACATATCCAAAACCACGAGAACGACCTGACGAACGCTCCTAAAAAATGGACAAGGTACAACAAAAAAAAATCAGACAACTTTCGAAGGCAGGCACAGAAAAATTAAAGGTGAACAGGTTTGACTCATGCTAATGATATGGAAATGAAGACTCGTGCATGCCTTCCAAGTAATAAATAGAAAGTGTCATTACATTTACCAATTGATACCAAGTCTCAATGCAAATCCATATGGAAATTCATCTCATTTTCTCACATAAGATATTACAAACAAGGGTTTTAATTTTTAAATCCCACCCGCCATATATATAGCTTATTATGTGATAGGTTTTTAAGCACTATAGCATTTGTCATCAATTTAATACATGTGATTTTAGAATCATTATGAAACAGTGCCGCAAATCCATAAAAGCAATAATCCTTAATTCAGAAATAGTTTAATTAAATTATTGTTTTCATACACATCCACAAGCCATTTAAGTTCTTGAAATTCATTTCAAACAAAGAATCTAACCGCTTCAAGAATAAAATCTACTCAGACTTATTTACTTCTAAAAGAATAACATTCAATAGATTGTAAACCAAAAAGACATTGATTATTTGATAAAAAAATTTCAAGAAACAAAAATAAAACAATATTTAAAGGTTATCCTTGAATTATAGAGATTGCAAGAGACTACACTGATCTGAATTTTGGCAGAAAGTAAAGTCTTTTAATGTCTTTTGTCACCACAAATAAATCATTTAAGTAAATCATCAAATTATGCGCATATAACCATCTGCTCAGGTATATCTTCTACGGCAAAACTAGCTTAAAATTAAACATGATAAAAATGTTAATTTCAAATGCATCTGAAAGAAAACCCAATACGGAACAACAAAAAACAAATGGCAAAAAAATTGAACGTTTCAACAAATAAAACAGGCGAAAAAAAAAGGCAACCTTCATGACAATACAATCCTCTAAGTCCCCAAATTTGCTCATATATTCCCTCAAACCTTCAGTATCAACCTCCCATGGAATACCCAAAACCTGAAATTCAATTGAAAACAACATAATTATACAAAGGGGGAAAAAAGAAAACCCAAAAACAAAAGAATCAAAATTCAAGATAAAAGACAATAACACTAACCACAAGCTTTCGCTCCATGAGAAACTCGAAGAAGTGATGCTATAAGCGAAACAGAGATGAAGCAAGAGACCCTAACACTCAAATAGGTTCGGTATCCCTCTCTTAGCTCTAGCAGACTAACAAAAC
This sequence comes from Croton setiger, assembly GCA_948099555.1. Classification (NCBI taxonomy): domain Eukaryota; kingdom Viridiplantae; phylum Streptophyta; class Magnoliopsida; order Malpighiales; family Euphorbiaceae; genus Croton; species Croton setiger. The sequence goes on from CANUEY010398204.1 coordinate 34,751, forward strand.
TCTCTCTATCTCTCTCACACACCTGGTCGACTCCTGCAAATGACAAGCACACCTCTTTCTCACAAACAAACATCAAATTCCAAATCAAACTCACCATTTTTTGCCTCTTACCGTATTAAAAACAAAACACGCAATAAAATTGGAAATTGTTAGCGACAACAAAGAATCTGATAATCGGGGGGATTATGCACGCTCACTAACCTTTCGATGAATGGAAATTTCAAAACCCTAATTCGGATCTCCCTCTCCCTCTCCTTCTCCCTCTCCCTCTCGAACGCTTCCTTCCCCGCCTATACCTACCGAGCTCTCTCTCTTGCTCAGCTATTCTCTACTTCGCACGCGCCAAACCGTCTTAGTTTGTGTCCGGTTCTTTTGCGGGCTTTATGTTGCCTGTGCTCGAGTGGCGGAAAATTAAGGATGGGCCTAATCATAGATTATTGGGTTTTACGTTTGGCAAACTACATAAATAATTTTTTTAAAATTTCAAAATTTGAAAATAGCTACTATAAATTTTAAATTTTCAAAAAATAGCTTTTTTTAGTCTCGGCCGTGGGCCGATTAGGCCTGCTGGACCCGTCGGTTTTCGCCCGCTGCCTTACCGGCCCGACTTGCCTGTAAATCGTAACCGGTCGGTCAGCAGTCTAGTTAAGGCTTAAAGGATTTTTGAACTTTTAACTACCAATTAAACCGCCTGAACCGTGGAATTAAACTACCAAGTTAACCGGATTAATTTGAAATTTTGAACCGTCCAAACCGTGTAGAATTGCTGGTATCTGCCCCAGCCCCGTGGCCCATCGGTTCAGCGAGCCGATTCCGATTCCTCCACTAATGGTTTTAGATTATTTTGTAGTTAACCGTTTCAATTGTAAAGAAGCATATGAAGTTGGATTACCATTCAACCACTAATTATTAACTGACGGGCATGGTTCAGCGAAATAGGGCCAGTTCTGGTTCCTCCACTAATGGTTATTATCAATGATAAAACCATAAAAAGTTTATATATATTTTAATGGTTTCAAATTGAATTTTGTAGTTAGCCGTTTCATAACTATGAACTAAGCGGTTATCATATATTCAATTTCATAACTATTTCATAATCGTGAGAATTAATAATTTTTATTTTCATAACCATTCAATATGGTTACGTAGTAATTTCGGAAATGTGGTTAACCACAAATTTTTTTGGACAAATTGCCCTAAAAAGTTTTCATTCCTACCTGAACGACCTTGATTTGACATTCGGTTATCTGTGTTAAAACCTAATATCAATTTTATTGGATTACAGTTTATAAAATTTAAGCTTGTATCATAAATTTTGCCTAATTGCAACAACTATTCAAATTATTTTGTGTCTTATTTTTATTAAAGAGCTAAATTATATAAACTTTAACCGATATTGGATATCAGAAAATACAATTTAACATAAAATTTGGAAAAAAGAAATGTGTGATTTTCGAAAATGTCGCTTTGTCAAGTTTCTATGTGGCTAGTGTGACAACGCGGCTCCAAATCATTAACACGTGTATAGATTCTATACGTCCACGTCATTATCCCAGACGACATGTCCAGCCAGGAAGCCACGTATATTTAAGGATAACACAGAGGCTTTGGTTTGCTTCGCGAGTTTTCGGTCCTTTTTAGTCTTCCCTAACACACACTCTCCATCTTTGATCACATACAACAAGAATCAAAGGGCTAGATCTGCTTTCGCTTTTCCCTTCCCTTCCCTTCCTTTTCTGGTAAATCCTCATATCTTAACTTCAATTGTAAGTCTTATAATGTCGATTGTTGATTTTTTTTATCGAGTTTTTATTTTTTATTTACTGGTCAATTTCCGGAATCAAATGAAACTATAGGCCTTTGATATGATTATTGATCTGTTCTTGGAATTTAGTTTATTGTACTGTAATTGAGTTTATTTGACTTTTTCAATTAATTCAATTAATATTTTGTTATATGCATACAGTGAAATCAATCTCAAATTGCTCCTACAGATCTCTTTTCAAATCACTTTTGTGAAGATTTCGAGCTAAGATATATAGATATAATTATAAGTTTGCAGTATATAAATATTATCATCCATTCTTCATAGTTGAAGGAGCTGCTTCTGAAATTTTTACTTCTTCATGGAATAAGCAGATCCAATGTCAACTGAGTGTGGTTTTGACATAATTTCTTTATTTTCTATTATGGCTTCATAGTTCCTAGTTATTTAGGTCATCAAATTAGTAAACCTTAATGCATGAGTAGTGTTGTGTCCTTAGATATCTGATCTACAAAATGTTTTTTTCCCATCTTTTCTTTTACCGCTTTTTTATTGTTCTGGTTATCCGTATACTCTCTATGCATAGGAATCATTTTCTGAAATATTTTCCTTCTGATTCAGCTTATATAGTGAGCTAAAATTTTATTGTTTAATTTTATAAATTAACACAGGTTTTTTTCAACCTAAAAACTATGTTTGATTTTTTTTTTTTGTCAATGACAATGAGCTTGGTTTTTATGCAATGTTTTGCAGATTGCTAGCAATATGTTACGAATAATACAATTTCAATAACGTATTGCTGGCAAAAAGATTTGGTCATTTGTTTATTTTTAACTCTGAAGGAGGATCAGATAGAATGTCAAGCGGCAGAAATACCCACTGGTGTTATAGCTGCAGACAGCCAGTTCGTCTGCGTGGGAGAGATGCAGTTTGCCCCTATTGTAGTGGAGGGTTTGTTCAAGAACTTGATGATATGGTGCAATTCAGCCCACTGGATTTCTTTGGATTGGACGGTGATGATGTTAGGGACCACAGATTTGGAGTCATGGAAGCTTTTTCAGCTTTAATGAGGCAGCAATTGATGGACAGAAGCCATGAGTTCAGAATGAGATCAGATCCTGTTCCTATTCCTGGACGTAATCCAGGGTTTAGTCCTCTGTTGATTTTTGGGGGTGAAGTTCCTTTCAGATTATCTGGAAATGGTGGGTTTGAAGCCCTTTTCCAAGGTGCACCTGGAATTGCTTTTACACGAGGTAATGCTGGGGATTATTTCATTGGCCCTGGGCTGGAAGAATTGTTTGAACAACTTTCAGCTAATGATAGGCGGGGTCCTCCACCAGCATCCAGATCATCTATTGATGCTATGCCTATCATCAAGATTAGCCAGAGGCATCTTCGTTCTGATTCTCATTGTCCAGTATGCAAAGACAAATTTGAGTTGGGCAGTGAGGCTAGGCAGATGCCATGTAATCACCTTTACCACTCAGATTGCATAGTCCCATGGTTAGTTCAGCATAACTCATGCCCTGTGTGTCGTCAGGAGTTGCCGGCACAAGGGTCAAGTAGCGGCCATAGTTATCAAAGGTCAGGTTCTCGAACTAGAAACAACAATTACAGTAGCAGGGAGGGAAGAAGGAACCCTTTTTCGTATTTGTGGCCATTCCGTTCGTCTACCTCCAGCTCTAATCATGATGGGACTACGGGTGCCAGTTCATCAACTGTACACGAAAATAACCACCAGATGGGATATTCAGGATGGCCTTTTGACTAAGATATGCAATGGTATGATTTACTTTTGGTCTGTGATCAACTGTGCATCTCTGCTTCTAAAAGAAAAAATAGTTTGAGACCTTTTAAGTTGTGTAGTCTGTTCAAAAAAAGTAATTAAGCCGTTTGTCTATTGTCCAACTTTTTTGTTGTAAATGAAATTCTTCTTTATTTCCTGTATTGGTAACTACTGCTCATGATTGTTGTTTTAGCAGTTGCCTCTCTTCCTCACTTTTTTTCTTGCCTTTCATTTTCTATCTTCCAAAACACAATCCCAGCTTTGAACCTTCAAGCCACTGCTTTCTTAATAGGAATGAACCGATACGGGTATTTGGGTTTGGTTTGGATTCGCCTGGATAACAATTGAGTTGCAGAAGCATCTTCGTACCGTGGTGCCTTGGCGTAAGAATGAGCACAGAAGGGACAGGACTTCCATTTGCATTAAGTAACAAGAAATAAGTTAATTTTGCTATATGATGATCTTCTTGATTATCTTCTGCGAACAGGTTATAGAAAAAGAATGAGAATTTGGAACATTTCTACTATATATATGGATTGTTTCTAATAATGCATTTGGATTTTGGATTGTTTCTGATAATACAAGCTTAAAATGATTAGCAATGGTTGATAATTTTAAACAAGACATTGCAGACTGAGAGAATGATATGGATTTTTAACTTCTGTAATTAAAGTGATATGGATTTTTTTAACCTTTGTAATTAAAGTGACATACGTATATGATTGAAAGACTTATGCGACACTATTATTCAATACGGCCAGCACAAATCTAATTACACCAACATCAAGATTCTGCCAAAAAATTGGATAGAAGAGAAAAAATACCATTAGGATTGGCGATTTGGTTCAATTACAATGTTTGGTTCTTTCTCATAATAACTTATCTGGCGCCATTCCTTCAGGGACCTCATTATATTTTCGTGAGGTTAATATAACGGATTCGAGCTTCATTCAACACCATGGAGTGTTTGATTTGTCACATAATATGCTATCATCTTCCACTTCATTTTCTTTGTTGGTTTTCATAACACTCTCTCAATCAAACTTGTGCCATTTTCTCCTGAATAATTCAAAAAATGTTCAGCATTCATTGTGTTACGATATAAGCCGTCATTGTCCATTTGTTCTTGATTTTTCGAGGATTCACCATCTAGCAATTGAAGTTCACAATGCTTAAAATAATTTGCGATAGTATTTGAATGAACTTTTATTTTTCATACCCAGATAGCGAGATTCATTGCATCTAAAACATTAAATTTTTTTGGATTTGGGCTCCCAATTTCAAAACCCTCCAAAAGATTTCGTAAAATCTTCGACGATAATGCATCTTAAAAGCTCGTAATGATACCTACATCACAAAGCTGAATCATTGATGTTGTGTTAGGTGGCAAAAAAAACATTTTAATATTTCTCAAAACCTTTAATATTTATTGGACGAGCGGGACAATTATCAACAACTAAAAGAATTTTTTGCCATTCACTTTTTTATCAAATTGTTGAACATATTCTTGGAATAAAATCTCAGTCATCCATGCTCTTTTGTTGGCACGATATTCACAATTCATGCTACCCAAATTCATATTATTGAAACAACGTGGTTTTGTTTACTTTCTAATGATCCATAAAAGAATTTTCTCAGAACTATCCTCATTACAATAAATACCCAAATTCATATTATTGAAACAACGTGGTTTTGTTTACTTTCTAATGATCCATAAAAGAATTTTCTCAGAACTATCCTCATTACAATAAATAACAATTGTAAGTCTTTCATTATCTTGTTTCTTACCTTCAAGATAAGGAAAGACTGATTAAAGTTTATCCATATTAAAAACATCTTTCATAGCAAACTGATTAAATTTCTCTTTTATAGATTGTAAATTGTTCTCCACAACCTCCATATTAACTTATCCGTTTTCTTTAAAATGACAATATGTCTAGATGCTGTGTCTTGATTTGAAGCGCTCTAGGGAACCTTGAGAAAAAATAAAATCAAACGAATGATATACATCTTTTTCAGAAACTCTTTTCCCTTCGTTACAATTCATTCCCACTCATATTAAAGCGCTCCTGGTAATGCACAAACCACTCGTAAAGAGTCTTTTAATTCTGAAAATTTGGTAACTTTATGTCTTTTGATGATTTTTTCATACCCTTAAGATGAGAAGTTATTTTTTTTCTTTTGATTTGTAGAGTTGTACAGTATCTTTCTTTATATATTAACTTAGTTAATATTAATATATGTAACTACATTAATAATTATTTTATATATTAACTTAGTTAATATTAATATATGTAACTACATTAATAATTAGTTGAGTAAATTTATACATTTTATTGAGATTTGTATGAAATACTGAAAATTTATCAATAAAAATATATGAATTTAATTAATATGTTTATTTAATACTTAATATATATAAATTAGTGTTCACATATATTTAGGTCAATATTCACATTATAGAGATATAACCTATATAATCTTTAAATTAATAATTATTAATTTACGCCCTTAATTAATACCTCTCTAAATTAACAAAATTTTACGGTCCCCATATGATTAATTTATAGAGGTTGTTTGGATCAATTCCTCTTGGTTTTGGCAACATGAAGGAGCTCATACACTTGGATTTGAGCATAATGAGCTTAGTGATCAGCTTCCTTCTTCACTTTCTCAAATTCTGAACCTTTTGGGGCTTTATATTCAGCAGAACAGTCTTTCTGGTGTTATAGATGAGCTCTTGCCCAATTCCATAGATAAGAACTATGAATTTGAGTAATAATGTTGGAGGGTTACCAGTCTCTAGGCAATCTATCATACCTGACATACTTGGATCTTCATGGAAACAAGTTTACAGGAGAATTTCCTTCAGAGCTTGGCAATCTAATGCAATTACTTAGATGTTTCAAGGAATAGATTATTTGGGCAAATTCCTGAGTAAGTATGTATGTTGTCTAATCTATACTATACCTTAATTTGGCAGTAAATAGTTTGGAAGGGCCTGTACCCAGAAGTGGTATTTGTTTGAGCCTGTCAAAAATTTCACTTGGTGGCAACACTAATCTCTGTGGGACAATTGTAGGTTCAGATTGCAGGATCAAAAGCATTGATAGAAACTCTTTGCCCAATACTTGGGCACATAAAGGGGTTGCTGCTGGATCCATGATCATCATTCTTACTATTGCCTTCGCTCTACGAAGATGGATTACTAAAGGAAGTAAACAGGGTGATGTGAGGAAATTGAACAACGGAAACGAAACAGTTTCATTGATCAAAATCTTTATTTCCTGAGTGGTAGCAGATCCAAGGAGCCTCTAAGCATTAATATAGCTATGTTTGAGAGACCCCTTCTGAAAAATAACCTTGGTTGACATTCTAGAAGCGACCAATAATTTCTGCAAGACAAACATCATTGGAGATGGAGGTTGCGGTACAGTGTACAGAGCCACACTGCCTGATGGAAAACAGTAACTGTTAAGAAGTTAAGTGAAGCCAAAACACTGGGCAAGGTAAAGCATCAGAATCTAGTACCATTACTTAGATACTGCTCATTCAATGAGGAAAAGCTTCTTGTTTATGAATACATGGTGAACGGATTGGGTGTCCGCATTGGCTGAAGCCTTTTCGCATTGGGTGTTCGCATAAAGAGAGTTCGTCTTTAAGTTCGCATAACTTATATGCGAACTATTCGCAAATATAATATGCAAACATCCAATGCGCCAGGTGCTGAAATTACTAGAAGGGATTCAAGAATGTGGATGAACCTACTCTATTGAATTCAAGAATGTAAGTCGATAAACCCTCATGTAATTTTTATATTTCAACATTAACCTTAAACCTAAATAGACCCAAATATAAGGTGTGCTGAATGACCCGCTACTCGACTGCCGACCCGACCGGTTTAGGTCTAACCCATTTTGTCAAAGTACTGCCGTTTTGTTGTTTGAACCTCACACTCATCCCTCACATTTGACGCTCTGCCTCTCTCTCACACAAACTGCAGACAGCCACCCTCATCTCACCAGTCACGACCACGCCGCCGACCAGACCTCCCTCACCTCGCCCACCGACGCCGGTCCACCGACTAAGGAGGAGCGAACGGAACCTCTGACGGACCAAGGACCAACTGGTTGCTGCTGGTGAACTTCCGCCAGCCACCAACACCTCACGAGTCACGACCGCCGCCGCTGGTTGCTGCTGGTGAATATCAGCGCCGGCTGCTTAAAGTTTCCGACAGGTTTGAGCTCTAACATGCAATTTTATTTTGCTGTTCTTATTGCAGATTAGGACTTTAAAATGGGGGAAGAAATAGACATTTTAGTTGCTGATTTCTAACTCTGAAATGGGGGTTTTGTTTCTGTGAGCGAATGTACCAATATCAGTTACTGAAATTGGGAAAATTTGATTTTATGTAAATGAAATTGTTAAATGCTTAAAGAAAATGTTGATTTTTGCGAATGAGATTGATAAATGGCGACGGAAAATGCTGATTTATTTGACAAAGTTTGACTAAAAATGACTGAAAATGTTGGTTTCTTTTACTGAAATTGTTAAATGGTTAATGAAAATGTGGATTTCCTTGACTGAAACTTAGAATTGTTGTTAAACGCTTACTGAAAGTTTTACTTTATGTGGCTGCAATTATGAATTGCTGAGTGAAATTGCCTATTTAGCGACTGAATGGATTATGGTGAGTGAAATGTTTGAACTATGCATATTAGATCAACAAAAAAGCTTGAAACTTGCTTCAATAGGCTGCTGGAAGTACTGAAAATTAGGCATATTGTTGGGTCAGACCCTACCCATGGGGGTGAGTAGGGTCGGTTCGGCCCAGGTTTTCTAGAAAAATCGGGTCGTTGGGATTATCTCCTATTCTGCTTTTGAAATTTCTTATGTTCTGTTTCGGTTAGTTCTTATTTTAGTTCTAGTATTGTTTTCAAATGGCTCTAATGTTTCTAGTTTTGAAGAACAAAAAAAAAAAAAAATTTGCTTCAACCTGTTTTTAATCTTTGAGTTTTCGTTTAATGTTCTGTTCAATATTATCTTTTGGATATATTTTCAAGACTTTATTTTGATGCTGTCAAATGTGATTTTCAGATAACTAATTCATTCCTTTAAGTATTCAAAACCTGTTCAAGGATTAGATTATTTGAGAACCTTGCCTTTCTTCTGTTCTTTAAGCTTTAATACCAAGATTTTAATCATTCAATCTCTCATGTGGTGTACCCATCTTCCTTAACTAGTCTCTGTGAACAGTTTAGGAGTTAACATTTTTCTGATTAATTGGGTGGCGACTCAAAATTCGGGTTTAGATAATGTGACTACTTATGGGGCTTTGATGTGTTTTTGATTGAAAATCATTCACCCTAACGATAGTTGCTTTACTTATCCCAAGCATTTTGCCTTAATTTAGTGGGGATTGACTAGGCTATTATGTGGGAACATCTCCGGTTGTTACAAAATCGCAAATATTTTCTGAAGCTCACTGAAAGTTGTGGATATTCTTATTTAAAAAGCAAAGTTTGGGGGCATTTGTCCAAAATAAAGCATAGTTCGGGGTGTACCATATGTTAACCCATTTTGGCAAAAAATATTGATTTTGGTCTGTTTTAATATTGATGGGTGGGTGCCAAGTTGAAAGACTGAAATGAACTTTAATCACCGGCCTTCTCCTTGTTCCTCTGTAATTGATTCCCTGTCTTCAATTTGTGTTCTCTGATACTCTCAACAAAGGTTAATCAAAACCTCTGATCTTGCTACCTTATTATTTTTCCTAATTCATTCCTTTGTCACTCTCAAAATTCCTTGGATTTTTAAATCATTATCAGAAATTCCTTCTCAAAACCAGAAATTCTGGAATTTTGACAAAATCTCAAATCTCTTAGAGGTAATCATCTGTTCTGTACTAATTTATCTTTTTAGAAAATTTCATTATTTTTTCTCCTATTCTGCTCTTATTCTATATGGTTTTACAGTGAAAACAAATGTACCCTGAATTTCATTTTATAAATTATTGAAATTTTATTTACACTGTTTGGTTCCTGAATATCTAATCACATATCATTTCAAAAAAAAAAAACTCAGTATGATTTCAATATTTTGGAAATTATGTCTTGCAGTTTAGTTTATTTATTTGCTGATACTTTGGACAAATGGTGATTAATGTTAATTTTTGAGTTCTTTGAGATTGTTAATAATAATATTATCAATTAATATGTGGTTTAAGGTGGAGGAAACAGCAAAATCTTTGTTTCTTTATCTATGGTGCATAAAAGCTGGAAGAGTTGGAGAACATTGAGAATAGATGCTTAATAGTGTTTCTAGGCGTTGCTTTTGCACTTTTGGTGCACGACCACCGTGGCTTTTTGTTGGCTTGGGAAATCCTGGCGAGAAATACAAAGGAACTCGACACAATGTATTTATACATACTTTATCATGTCTATTTTGAGTTTGTTATTAATTATGTTACTTAAAGATTCTTATATATTTTGCTTGAAGCAGGTGGGTTTTGAGGTGATTGATGCATTTGCTCAATCCCAAGGGATTTCCATGAATACAGTTCATTGCAAAGCTATCTTTGGAGAAGGTCTGTAACCTTCTTTCTGGCCAACTGTTTTACATTACATACTTGCAGAAACTTTGCACATGCATGCTCATGCTTTGGCATTGACGTACTTGTCATTTGATTCAAATTGTCATGTCTCATAAGTGGTTGATAATCTGCCTCAGGTTTTGTTGGTGATGCAGCAGTTCTTCTTGCAAAACCTCAAACTTACATTAACCTTAGTGGTGAATCTGTAAGTAATTTGAACATTATTCTTAGCATATAAGTTTGAAAATTTAATATAGCCACTGAGTGGGTATTTACCATAGCTGTTACTTATCAGCTTATTCCTTTTAATTTGCTTATAGCTAAGTTGTTTAAAAATAAGCTTTGAAGTGTTTACCAAAATTAGATGATAAACGGCTAATAAGGAGTAGACTTGTTTCCCTAAGTTGGCTTATAAATAGCTTATTGATAGGCATTATTTGTGAGTAAATGATAAAAAAAAAAATTAATAGATTTAAATATGAATAATATGATTATGTTGGAGTTTTTGAAAATAAATGATGATATAATAGTCTTTTTAAAAAATAATATGATATAATAGGCATTACATGTTGCTCTATGTATACCTCCCATGGTTATTGAAGCTGAGAAATATTGAAAGATTTTTCAAAAAAGAACCAAAAACTAACCTCAACTCTTGCAAATTAGGTTTTTTCCTCTTCTTTTCTCAGAAGCTGCTTTTGTTGGGTTTTTATGCTTCATGAGTTTTAGTTTTTAATGTTACTTATTTTTATTTTTTTCAAAAATAAAGCATGTAGGAGCCTTTTGTAATAAGGCGCACCTTTTCGGTTTTGAGGCTCCATGGCCCGAGCTTTGCCAAGGCATGCCTTCGACAACTATGCTTATTGATCATCCTTTACTCAAGTGTATACCTTGCCATTGTTGTAATATTCAACATGATGGCATCCCAAAAAGAAAAAACACTTTTTTTTAGTACTTCTCACAGAATATCCGTCATGATCGGCAAATCAGTGTTGTCATTCAACCAATATTTTTTTTACCTCTTTTTCTAGTTGTAGATAAAAGTCAACCCTAAGTTCTTTCTAGCAGAGAGAGAATGTCTTCTGGTTTATGGCACTGGCGATTCTGTTTGCAAAAATTATTTGTTTTTCCCTCATTTTTCATATATCTTATGTTTTTCACATACTTGAGCACCCTTTCATCATATAAAGCAAAACTGCTAGTTAGGCAAATTATTTGTAAATAGAGTTGTTAATGCTACTACAACGTGAAAATTGGAAATGCACAAAATTCTTGATGTCTTTGATTTGCTTATATAGTTGACGAACATGGTTCCTTTCAAATGCAGAGCGGACCACTTGCTGCTTACTATAAGCTACCTCTTAATCGTGTGATTGTGGTAATCTACTTACTCCCAAGATTTTTTCCTTCTGAAGTTCTGATAAGCTGCTAAATGATTTCATTTTGACTATTCTAGATTCATGATGATATGGACTTACCATGTGGAGTACTTCGACTCCACCATAGAGGAGGTCATGGAAGCCACAACGGGTAAGACGTTTATAGAACCCTTTTGTTCTCTGTCCTGATAGAGGAAACTATTAAGAATTGTATATGAATAATATGGTGTAGTTAACAACCACATATGGTCATAACAAAGACTAGATCTTTCCTAAGTGCTTTGTTGGGTCAGGGTTGCTAAAAACTGAAGCAGAATTGGTTGCATATGGTGCATCATCCCTTGATATACGGTTTAAACTTATATTTTCATTTCTGAAATATCGGGGGTGGTTTTTCATCTTATAGCACAGGCATTAATTCGATTCTCTAGGAAGCTTTTAAATATGTTATGGGTATGACAAGTAGTATGGTTTTTATGGTACAAAGTTATTTGCTTAGTGTTTTTATTGCTTCGAGCTGGTTATAATATTTTTCACTTCCTCTTGATGAATAAAATGTTTATCCTTTTGTGACATTTGTATTTGATCTGTCAATTTAATTTATGTTTACTTTTGCTAGTCTAAAGAGTGTCATCTATCATTTTCGAGGAAACAAAGAATTTGGTCGGTTGAGAATTGGTTAGTCTGAAACCTTATATGATTTCATTAGCTTGGTAATGAATCAACAATACTAAACTATTTTAAGTTGTGAGTAGGAATTGGAAGGCCTCCGGGTCAAATGGATCCCAAAGCTTACGTGTTGCAAAAGTTCAATGCGACAGCTAGAGAACGAGTAAGTGTATGTTTGAAAATATATTTTATGCAAATTGAGGAAAAATTTTAATTTATTGCACTGTTTTGGACAAAGATTGATGGTGCTTTACCAGAGGGAGTTGCTGCGCTGAAGTCTGTTTTGTCTAGAGGCTTGACTGAGACTGCAAGATGCTTCAACCATGATCAAAAGTACAAGCATTTAAGATTGCAAACGATGCCAACATATTAGCTAAGGTATTGTTTTTGGAAACACTTGCAGAATTTAGGTAGTCATCTCTCAACATTCTTCTCTAATAAATGTATAAAATTTGCAAATGCTCCTGTTTCATATGTTCTATTTATGGTGAAATGGATGCTTTTACTAGATTCTAAGCTTTTAATATTTTCTTAAGCATTTTAATTAGTTGATTAATTGGAAAAGTTTAAGCATAATTCTCATTTATACTAAGTATTTAATCATACCCACAAGAATAATTAGCATTTCATATAAAAAACAAATTAAGCAACATAATATTAAGCATTTTTAGAGAGAGAAAATACTTGAGGAGGACCAAGACGAGTTGCATTAACATAATCTAAGGGACAATGAGCTGGAATTCCTGGAATTGCTAATCCAATAAATCTAAATAATCTCATAAACCAACCTTCTCTGTAATCAGCTCCTTTGCTTTTGCAAATTGTGAAACTTCTTATTAATTCCATAATTGCATTTATCATCATTGGTATTGCTCCAACTGGTGAGAAGTAATTCTTGTTTGGTTCTTCTTCAACAATCTGCACCGAGTGTAGGTAAGTATTTTTGAAAAATCCGAGCTAGTATTTTTCAGAATAGGTAAGTATTTTTCAGAAAGTAGAATATTTTACCTTTGCTTGATAGTGCCTATTATAATAAATGCAGGTCCCAAAATGCTTGAACATAAGAGCAGAATCATCATAAGGTAATCTTGGTACCATATCATTATTATAAACAAATCTATAATAACTAATTCCAAATTTGGTCAATTTATTTTCCATAAATTGACCAAATTTGTCATCTCCAATTCTTGGTTGCCCAAATGTATAAACTCCTTCTAATCTTTCCAGCAACAAATTTTCTTCATGAACTGCTAAAATTGCTGGAAATAAAATTGCTAGTGCTCCACCTAAACTATGCCCAGTTAATATATATTTAGCTTTATTATTTTTTACTAATTCTTGTTTTAATATTTCTCTTATAGCATAATAAGCCAAAGGAGCTTTACGACTGTCGTTTTGATTAATCTCTTCTTTAGGCCAACCAATGGATTTTTGTAACCCTAAAGCTTTCATGAAACCTCCATGGATTTTTCCTATTCCTTCAAGTTCATACCAAGATATATCAAAATCTGAACACCATGCATCTGCATCAAACGGCTCTGTGCCTCTAAAGGCTACAACTATTGTTTCGTTGTTATCCGTTTTGTCGCGAAATAGGAAGGCTTGAGTTGTAGCTTTATCTTGATAATCTGTATTCAAATAGTATTAGAAATTTATGTAATTATATATAATAACAATAATTTCTTTAATATATA
>CANUEY010398334.1:0-26581 GCA_948099555.1 Croton setiger
AAAATCAATTTTGGTTAGCGAGGCCGGTTTACGAACCGGGCGTTAGTCGAAATTTAATTTCGGCTAACGTACCCAACCCACTTACCCAACTTTGGTTCAACCAATGCCTTATCCAAATTTGTAAAAACGGAGTCAATTAAAACAGAGTCAAATTTTTCTCAAATAATTTGGTTTTCAAAACCGGTTCCCGACGGGTGGCGACTCAAAATTTTTAAGACCGACTAGTTCGGCAATCATCTAAAATATTTTATCACCGCTTTTTCAAAATTCAAAGTTCTAAAATTTTTCGGTTTAATTAAAAATCGGAAAAGTAGTCGCTCGGGCCGTCATCACCTGTTATTTAGGTTAGATCCCAAATATGCTTACATACTCTCATTTTTTTTAAAAGATCAAGGTCAATGTAGTTCGAGAAAGCCTATTTAAAAAGCATGTAAAAGGGATGTATTTATGTATGTCTGTATATGCTTAGTGTAAAAAGGATTGATTAAAACGGGTACTTTTGTACCAAAAGTGTGATTTGCTAGGCACTTGATGCCAAAATTGTGATTTGATAGGCACTTGTGTGCCAAAAGAGTGATTTGATAGGCACTTGGGTGCCAAAAGTATAATTTGTTAGGCACTAGGGCCAAAAGTGTGATTTTTTAAGCATTGGGGCCAAAAGTGTGATTTATGGGCACTTGGGTGCCAAAAGTGTCATTTGTGGGCACTTGGGTGCCAAAAGTGTGATTTTTGGGCACTTGGGTGCCAAAAGTGTGATTTTTGGGAATTTGGATGCTAAAAGTCTGATTTGTTAGGCACTGGGGCCAAAAGTGTGATTTATGGGCACTTGGGTGCTAAAAGTGTGATTTGTTAGGCACTGGAGCCAAAAGTGTGATTTGTGGGCACTTGGGTGCTAAAAGTGTGATTACATGATGCAGAATCCTATGTATGCTTGAATTGAAAAGATTAAGGTTTAGTGCATACATGCTGTAATCGTTGGCTACTTCGCAGCTTCAGCTTGATTTGGACTTTAAGATTTTTAATTAAATCGTGAATGAGTAAGAAAGCACAACAATGCAATGCAAAAATGCAGAAAGCGGTAAAGAACCGCAAGAAGAGAAAAGGGAGAAGAGAGCGGCTGTTAACACAACTCAAGGTGTGAGGTGAAAAGGACCTCCAAGGGACGATTTATAGTGAAAAGACGGGCTGGAAGCGACCAGAGGGCGGCCAGGGGCTCCCTAGTGCTGTGTTTTGCCGATTTTTCATTCCAGAGACTTTTCGGGCCTTCCAGGACTCCGATGATTTTTCCGAGGCAATTTCTGTGGTCCTCACAATTTTTTGAATGTTTCAAGTACCATGATGGCATACTTCCGATGTAATTTGCCGGCGACCTCCGGTCCAGGTTGACTGTTTGTAGTCTGAGAAAAATGATTTTCCAAGCCTCAAAATTCGACTATTCACAGTAATATTGTGTAAAACGTTTGGTTCTCATAGTTGTTGATGTGGTAATACAAACTCTTTTTAAGATTGTGCATGTCGTTCGTCTTGCAAATGGCGTCATAGTCGAGATTTGGTTTTTCGGCGAGGTTTGGTTCTCCTAGACCAAGAGTGAACGGACAGCACCTCATTTCGAATTCAAATGAGTAGAGGATTTTCTGCGTAATATCCTCTAATTTGTACCATGTAGCAAGGCAAGGAAGGAAACTAATCTCACTTGTCCTATTCACCAGAGTGGTTTCTGGCGAGACCTTCTAAATGTCAGCATAACTTTCATCATGAGCCAAAACACCACTTGATGAGCTCAAATCAAAGATTGGCGCCATACCACGTGTCTCTCTGTCTTCCTCCTCATCTTCACATAACAAAGTAATAAGTTGAATTTGAGAAGTAGATGAAGACTCAAGCCCGAAACGGATATGAGAAAAGAAGAGACAGTGATGATAGTAGAGGGGTGGTGGAGGCTGTTGAAATAAAAAAGGGGAACAATAAATTAGGGTTTTATTTTTATTTTTTCAATTTAATAAAATAATTAAAAAAGAGATCTAATTTTATTTTAAAATTATAAAATGGTCTAATTTTTAACAAAAAAATGAGGAAAGTTTCACAAAAGAGTAAATAGTTGGATAGAACTAAAACGGGGAGAAAATTATCAATTTCTAAAAACACAGAAAGAAAATCGTTTAATAGTGTAAAACTCAGGAGAAAATCGTAAATTTCCCTTTTATTTTTAACAGCTATTTCTACCGAACATCTCTTTTTTAAATAGCTATAAAAACAGCTAACAACCAATAGCTATAAAATAACTAATAGCTCCTGCAATAGCTAACAGTTAATGAAACAGATGTTTTTAACGAAGAGGAGCTTAATAATGAATAGTGTAGTATCTAATTGTAGTTGTGGAATGGTTTTGAAATTGAGCATGTATGCGAGTACTACGTACTATCCCTTTATTTCATTGTTACAGAGCAAATACTCGCTAAATCCAACCTGTAATCATTAGAATATATAATTTTTTATGTTGAAAATATGTAATATTATTATGTTATTAATTATAATGATAAAGTTTTATTTTTGAATAAAATTATAAGTGTTTTATTCCTGAACATTTAATCACAACACTGTATTGTAATTATTTTTATTTTAAATTTCATTAAAAATATTTTATTTAAAGATATTCTTTTACTATATTTTATTTATTTTTCTTAAATAGATATTTAGGTGCATTTGGAGTAACAAGTTTTTAATAGTACAAAATAGTTATTTAAATACTAATGGAAATGTTTACTATTATAAAATAATTATTGAACTAATGTAATTAAATGATTATGATTGTTGAAATACCAAATCATACTAGCACCTCTCCTGTTGCCATCTCTATTTTCGCACATTTTTTCAACCATAATTTATTATATAGCTAATTATGAAAAATATTTAATTCCATTTAATTAATAAAAAATTCATGTTGAATAAAATTTCTCTTAGTTAATTACTTCAAATTTGAATCATAATAAAATAACATGAATAAATTAATTTCACTTTTATATTCATAAATACCATTTAATTTTGATTGATAATTTTTCATTAATTAATTATTTTATTCTATTATTTGAAAATATATTAAAATATATTATTTTTATTATAAAATAAATTATATCATCCATGTAAGATTGAAATTATAATAAATATCTAAATCTTGTCCAAAATACTATTTTACGTCATATTCATAATCTTCTATTAATTAATTATTTTATCATATTAATAAATTTAGATTATAAATAGGACAATAAAAGTTTAAATTATACTCTATTAAGAAATATATTTAAATATTTAATTATTTAATGCATTTATACCCTAGTAAATATAATAATATAGTAATAATACATTCAAATAATATTATAATAAAGTATATTAGTTTAATTTATAATCATAATTTTTTCTTAAATTTAAATTATATTTCTTAGTTAATTTATATTTTATTAGAAAAAAAAAAGATATTTGATTGGTAATAGTAATTTTTATTTAATATAAAATTTATCTATTAAATTTAAAATATTTTCAATGAAAAAAGTAATGTAAATCTATTAAAAATTTATTAATTAATAAAAAGATAAAAATAATAAACTGAAATGTTGTGTTATCACCGAATATTATACTAAAATTTATATTAATTTCTGTTCGTAGTAATTATTTTTATATTTATATTATATATTTTAAAAAATACATGCCCAAAATACTAATCATTATTTAAGTATAAATATAATATATCAATACATTTTTATAAAGACTATTTAAACTTATATTCATATTTATAATTTTATATCATTTTTATATCAATACATTTATTATTTATTTTATAAAATATTAATATTATAAAATTATTATTAATTAATCCTTAAATATTAAATAAATAGTATTATGAAATCAATAAAATTTCAATTAATTCTATGATTATATTTTCTCTCTAGATAATCGCTTATCATATAATTAATTTAAAAAATTTAATATATTATAAAATAAATAATGAGAATTAACACATACTAAAAAATATTAATAAATACATGTATGTCCATGTACATTACATTTTTTTTGACCTTTTCTTTATTAGTAATTTATTAGACATATTATTTTCAATTCCTTCAACAAACCAACGCATTGCTACACTGGGTTAACTTGCATGGCTACGCTCTTGCAAGATAGCGTGTAGACTGTATAGTTATCTGGTTCGATATTTTTAACTGGTCAGGTGGAAAAAATTTTAACTCTTAATTTTTGTCTAGATCACTTATTTTTTTTTGAAGAGCCAAATCTCTAATTGTTTATTCAAATCCAATAATGTTAAATTCATTAAATTGAACTTCATTTGTCCTCTGATTAATCCAACAAGTGTGGCGACAGTTGCAGTTAAAAAGAAAGAGTGGAGAGAAAAAAATGACTAACCGTATTTAGAAGTTTTTATTTTTTCTAGTTAAATCTTTATGGTGCATATGACATACTTTGCGGGGTTTGGATGTCATGCACTCACTACCAGCATAGCAAATGATTAAAGGAATTAATAGAATAAATGTGTAATAGGTCACTCGCAATTCGTAAATGATGGAACGCCACAAGGAAATTTATGCAAATGATGGGCACATAGGTATGGATTTGGCCTTAAAATTTTATAGCAACAGTATGAATCCCCAATTGCGTTAGTACAGGTACGTGTCTCGTTAATAACGAGGAAACAGAGAATGCGACGAAACAAATTTCTGCCTTTGATGGGCATTGTGCTTGTGCACCATCTGTGGGTTTGGACACCTTTGGACGTGTCACCCTCCTTGCAAAATATCCAAAAATTTTACGTCCCACTTTACAATGCTACCTTTTAGACTTTAGTTCATTTTCTCTAAATGGAATCCCATTTTTCGAATTTGTAAATTCATTTTCTTTACATGTAAATTAATTTTTCGCATTTGTAAATTCATTTTCTTTGCAAAATCACAAAAAAGTTACAGGTAATCCAACGTCCTCTCCACTATTATTATTCAATTTGCATATAAATCTTTCATATATAACTAAATGTTAAAATAGTTTGACATATTATATTGTTTTGTCTCTGATTTTTTAATATTCATCTGCTTCGTTCCTGAATTTTGTAATATTATATTATTTAGTCTCCTGTCATAATTTTCATTAAACATCCATTTAATATTTTAATGAATCTCTATGATACTCATTAGAGAAAATTATATAAATGTTCCTATAGTTTGATATACTATACTATTTTTTCTCTAAATTTTCAATATTCATTTATTTTGTCATAAAAAAATATGAAATAAAGAATTGTTATATTTGTGATCAAATGAATATTATATTTTTTATGTAATGAGTGAATATTTTATTTATAGCATACATTATAAAATAAGTATTAGTACGTATATCCTTGAGTTAATTTTGAACCTTGACCTTATTATTTTTAAATTAAATACATTATGGTTGAAATTCAATAATGAAAAATTTCAAATTTTTTTCTCATCATCATCATAAATGAGAAATTAAATAAATGAATATTAAAAATTGGGAGACAAAACAATGTAATATATTGAACTACAGAAATATTTTTATAATTTTCACTAAAGAATAATAGAGATAAATGAAAATACTAAACAAATGTTTAATGAAAAATATAATAGAAAGAATAGAGAATATAATACTACAAATTTACAAAGAAAACAAATGAATATTGAAAACTGAGGAACAAAATAGTGTAATATATCAAACTATATATCAAACTATATCAAACTATGCATGAATCACCACTATTATATTGCAGTCATTTAAAAAATATATATAAAAAATTTTAATTTTTGGGGTTTTAAAGTAATAGAGAAAATTTTCATTTTAGATAAGGAGTTTTTAATAAAATGTCTATATGACTACATCAATCCTAGTAATTATTATGTCTAATAGGTAAGTGTATAAGAGAAAATGTTGATGTACAAAGAGGAAAACTGAGTTTATAAATATAGCAATTTAAATTTTAGAAGAAGAAGAAATATGAGGATTGAAACTTTAATGTAACGAGACAATAGTCATAAATGCAAGATTAAAAAGTGACAAAGAGTGTATTAATTACTTATAATTTCAAAAAAATAATTAAGAATTAAAAAAATAAATAAAAATTATAGAGGTTGGAACTCTATCCAAACAATGCATGGGTATGTCCCTTTGACAAATTATATATAATCTATTACCATGCCTTAATTATCCATTATTTTTTCTTTGAAATCTGTCTAATCTATGAGGTTTTGCTCTGATTAATCTACATCTGACTTATACCATACTCCTAATAGTAGTGAATGAGTTAGCTAATGGGAATAGTTACAATGCATACATAAGTCTCAAACCTGAAATATCCTTAAGCAAATTTAAGTCATGTACCATTTGAACTAACCTAGTTAATTCAACTATTCATTATTAAATGTAAATTATAAATAAGTTTGGCGGGAAACGAAAGAATCTTGTTCACAATATGAAACTACAAGGGGTGAATTAGTTGGTGGATACCAAATTTAAAGCATGTAAGGTAGAAGAAAGAAGAATATTTTTTACAATGGTTCGGATTGTAACCAATTCTACATCCACTTTTCCAATTCCCTCAAGAATTGAGTTCCACTAACCAAATCACTTTTCTAAGCTCACACCAAACTTAGAATTCTGAAAACTAACTTTTAAACCATTTCAACAGTTAATCATAATAAATGAGTTTTGAAAGCTCACTCAATAACCTTTGCACTTATAATTGATTATAGAAAAACTAGTAGAAAAGGTTGTTGGACAATTGAATGTATATGAATGAATGTTGTATAATTTAAGTTAAGTCCATTAATTGAGTTTTTGGACTTAACTTTCTTTGATTTCATCTTGTCTAGCTGAAATAATACTTAAACACTCAAACTATCATTAATAGATCATAATTTAAGTTAATTTATCAGAGATTCAAAATCTAAGGGATATTTGCACAACAAATCATGATAGAGGGATTACTTGGGTTAGTTGGGAAAGGATTTGTCAATTGAAGAAGTTTGAGGGCCTTAAATTTAAAAAACTTTATGAATTTAATTTAGCTATGGTTGGTAAGCAAGCTTGGAAGCTTGTTACTAGACCAAATTATTTTGTCTCAAGGTTGCTCAAGGATAAATATTTTTCGAACTCAAGTTTCTTTGATGCGATATTCTAAGTTTTGTATGTCGTAGTATTTAGGAATGTAGAAAGTTTATGGGGAAGGCGTGTTATAAGAGGGTTGGTAATGGAACTTCAATTTCAGTTTGGGATGATTCATGGTTACTTTCTACAGATTATATGAGGGTTGTTATGTTGTTGAAAGTTTCTGATTTAATTGTAATGAGGATGAGGAGTCATTTTTGCATTTGTTTGTTGAGTGTTGTTTTGTTTGAGAGGTTTAGGAGGCTTCGATTGTGGTTTAGAAGTCTGGTTGATAATTGTTTCATGAATTAGTTCGTTGATATCACTACACATTTGAATGGTGAGGATTTTAAGGCTATTTGTGATGATTTTATAGGCTCTATCAGAGGTAAGGAATAGGGTTATGTGGAAGAATACTTGGTCAAGTCTAGTATAGGTGGTTAGAAGGGCAAGTAAAATGCTTCAATGATGGAGTAATGCGCTGGAAGTTTCTTTAGGGTCCTTCTTTTCCTTTAGTTTGGTCCAAGCCGCAAGAAGCTAGTATTAAAGTCAATGTGGATGGTGCATATTTTAATGGTTTATATGCGAGTATTGGTGTGGTTGCGAAGAGTAGTCGGGGTGTTTGTAGGTGCTTTACAAGCAAGACTGTAAACGAACCGAATCGAACCGAACAGTAATAGATTCGGCTCGAGTTCGTTTAGGTATTTGTGGTGTTCGAATTTGGATTCGTGTTCGACTCGAACATCAATTAAAAGTTTGAATTCGATTCGGCAACTATTTGAAAATATTCGCGAACAGTTCAATTATTATTTGATTACAGTATTCGATTTAACTATTCGAATTATAGTTCGTTTAACCAAAAAATTATTGCAAATAAATTGTTTTCAAACATTACAACCCAACTATTTTAACATATTAAATTTAAAATTACAAGTTCAAAACAAAAATTTACATTAATCCAATAGTTAAACCACACTAATGTCATCTTCTTCAAGCATCTGCAAAAAAATTAAATTAGACTAAAAGAGTGAAAATTATAATTTCAAACATTAAATTTACTCAATTCAAATTAATTAGATTAGACTAAAAGAATTGTGAAAATTATAATTTTAAACATTAAACTTACTCTATGCTTCTACTTCAATCCATACAAAGCTTTCATCCAATCACCGACACATAACAAGACCTTCATGGTCTCTGCTCCCAAAGATGTACAATGTTCATCAATAACTCTATTCCAGCAACAAAAGTGGATTCTGAAGCTACAGCTGATTGGAATTGAAAGAATATCGCGTGCCATCCTTGATAGAATCTTAAACTTTAGATAGTGAGAATTCCACCATTGTAAGACATCAAAAGATTTCGAAGCGCACGTATGCAACCCTTCCTCCAAGTATATATCTAATTCTGATTTTTCTGATGGAACCAATGGTTCAACTTCTCTAACAATAATAATCGAATTGATCAAACTCTTGTAGTTCATCATTAATGGAACCAATTTGAGGATGAATTGGACTAGTTGAACGAGAACCTACAGATAAAGCTTGTTGGTGTCTAGCTTTATGATCTTCAACATAAATCTCGTACAACATACGCAATGTCTCTTTAACAATTGCAATATTCTCAACACAATCGGCAAAAGAATAAATTTTAGGAAAAGTCCAGTTAATAGCCATCATCTTCTTTCTTGGGTAAAGAACAACAGCAATGGAAATTAAAAGGTTGCAATCACCCCAATATTTATCAAATTTAAATTTCATCCTACCTCCCATCAATTTGATAAATTCATTAGTGTCCAAACAAGCTTTATCCAAAAGCCTTTTCACTTTACATAACTCAAAAAATAAATAAGTTACAAGTAATATATTCACTACTTACAATAAAATTTACAGTTATTAGACATGTAACATATAAAGATTATATTAATAAAATTAAAAACATTTAGAAATAATTACCTGAAATAAGTTTGGTAATGGAATTGAATACTTCAAGAAACTTGCACACTGTCTAACTTTTAACCAATCTTGCTCACTGGGAAAGTTATGATAACTGGCATCTTTTTTTTTCGTATTTGAAAAAAACATCCGTAAACTCCAATGCAGTTGATAGTATAAAGAATGTTGAATTCCATCTTGTGGCACAATCTAATACAAGTTTCTTTTTGGGAAGTTTTAATTGCTTAGCAAGTGCACTGAAGTTTATGCACCTTGACTCTAAATTCGAAAGATACTTAACACTCTCCCTAATATTATGGATTATTGTTTCAATTTCATCTAAACCATCCTAAACCATGAGATTTAGGATATGCGCACAACATCTAACATGAAATAATTTTCCTTGAAGAGCAAGTTTTTTCTTGTAAGAAAGTGAATCTTTTAAAGTTCTAATCACGACATCATTATACGCAGCATTGTCTACATTAACACTCCAAACCTTGTCAGCAATTTCCCGTTCAAGTAAGCATTCATGCAAAACATCAGCAATAATTACACCAGTGTGAGGTGGTGGAACATCTAAAAAACTTAAATTTCACTTTTGCAAATGACACTTTTCATCAATAAAATGACACATGACAACCATATAAGAAACGGTTTTTCTAGACTTCCATAAATTTGTTATGATGTTAATTTTATCTACTAGTTGCAATTGCCTCATTATTTTCTTTTTCTCTACTTCATAAGTAGTGAAACAATCATCCCTAAGAGTTGCTCGACTAATCTTTGTGTGGTATGGTGTTACAGTATGCATTAATAAATTAAACAACTTATATTCAGCAATCATGAAAGAAAACTCATGCACCATTACCATATGAGTAAGGACTTCTCTTACCTTAGAATGGTTATATTTGAACTTATGGACAAATTTGACGCTTTTGATCTTTCCCAACATTGTAGTGACTTTAGTGTTGATTTTAAAGTAATCTTTCTCTTTGAACAGTTATCTCGATGCCCACGAAGATGTGCTATTGTGCTACTTTGGCTTTTAACAAGTCGAGATTTGCAATGTATACATTTCCATTTTTTCGTACCATCACGGAGTTCAATCTTTTTAAACTCTTTCCATACCTCTGAAGTTTTTCTCCTTTCTCTTTTTAGTGTATAGATTTTCCTCTCCTCCCTTTCCTCCTCCATCTTCTTCCTCATGGACGTCATCTTCTCCTCTTTCAAGTGTAATTGTAGTTCAAATAGGAGTAGCACTATTCATTTGTGATTCTAGAAGACCTATGACAGTGCTTGCAATTGAATCTTGTGTGGAAGATCCTCTTAGAATAGACATCCTACATGAACAATAGGAGTTCAATTAATTAAAATGAAATCACATAAGAAGATTTATCTCCTATTGAAGTTAAGTAACACAGCAACAATTTAAATGTGATTATAGGTTAACACAGTAGCAACTTTAATGTGAAATAAGCTAATAATTATGTAATAATAAGCTAATTCTTCAATAATAATAATAATAATAATAATAATAATAATAATAATAATAATAATAATAATAATAATAATAATAATAATAATAATAATAATAATAATAATAATAATAATAAACATTTCTAAGTGTTGAGGTCCAACTACTAAAATCAATTTAATCTTAATCAATACATCAAAATTGATTCATCACATTAATCTCCTATTTCTTTTTGTCACAATTTACAAACAGAAATTTCAAGAAGATCAATTACTTTTATTAACAACTCACAAACACCAATTTTAGTCAATTATTTACATTTTTGTTACAACAAAATTAAAAAATCAAACATTTCAATAACAATTACCAATTTCAGTCAAATATTTGAATATTTCAATCACAAATTTCAGTTACAAAATCAGTGACTAACTTTAAATGGCAACATTATTCTTTAAAAAGCATAATCAAGCACAGCTAACCTTAAATGGTAGAAAAAAAAACAACAATGGTAGTGACACAAACTGAAGCAAAAGAAACTGAGCTATTGAAGCAAAAATAGATGCAACTCTTGCTGCGACGGACGGTCCTTTGGTGTTGGACGCAAAGAAATAGGTCGCTAAAAGTGGTAGTCTCTGGCGTTACCGCCGTTTAGATTTTAGGTCTCTAGTTGTAGAGAAACACAAGCAGATTGCTGATTGTGTGGTTTTAGGGTGGTGGTCTGGTCTTACTATCGTCGGAGGGAGGTTGACCAGTTGGTGAATTAGAGAAATAATGTGTTGTGCGGCTGTTTGTGGTGAAAAATTAGGGTTAGTAAGTATAATTTTATATATATATATATATATATATATATATATATATATATATATATATATATATATATATATATATATATTTCACTAACTCGAAAATTCGGCACTTAAATTTCGAATAGGAATGAAATTATATTTTCCGAACCTCTATCCGTTTGATTTGTATAGATTTCTGTTAAAACAATAATGTTGATATTTTCCGTTTAAAAAAAAGGTGTTGATATTGATTGATTTGTTCTTGTAGTGTAGTCGCTAATGTAGCGGGCTATTCCCTTACCTTGACAGCAAAGAAGAAACACCCACCTAACTGTAAAAACAGAATCATTTGTATATTCAACTCTGGTTCGCTCAGTCTACCCATATTCGCTTCCACTTAATTTTCGTCTTTTGCTTTTTTCCTTTGCACAATGTCCTTTAGTTCACTGAAACGTCTGACAATTCTCACAATCTTGGCAATTCTACGGCTGAATTTGGCCATTGAAGTCGATGACACACTCACTTACGTCTGGCCTCTGCCGTCGGAGTTCTCTTCCGGAAATCAAACCCTTACCATTGACCCGGCCCTCTCGCTTGTTGTCAGCGGCAACGGAGGCGGCTCTACCATGGTTAAAGACGCTTTTCAAAGATACAGGAAGATCATCTTCAAGCACGCTAAGGATCTTTCTGTTTTTGGGAGGATTAGATATAAATTGGATTATGATGTCAGTAATTTGAAAATAGTTGTTCAGTCTGCTAGTGAAGAAGTGAGTTGCTTTTCGAATTTTGAATTTGTGTTTCTAATTGAGTGAATTATGAGTCTTGTGTGTTTATGGTATTATTGTTTTCTGCAGCTTCAACTTGGAGTGGATGAGAGTTATACTTTATTTGTCGACAAGAGTGATGGCCAGTCGGTACTTGCAGAGGCAACTATTGAGGTAAAAGATAATTTTTTTTTTTGGCATTTTTTTTTGCCTAATTATCATTTTCAACTCTTCATATTCTCTTGGAATGCATCATATAATTTCACTTGATATTTATTTGAGCTTCACTGAGTTCTTGTTATTAAAATAAAAGTTATAATCAACAGAGTTCAAAATGGGTTGTATATTTAGTTCAGTTATTAGCCCTGCTCATGGCTTTCATTTAGGAGACATTATTGATATAGATTAGAACGTTAAAATTAATGGAAAATAAACAAGCAGAAGAGAAAAGAAGAAAAAAATATTGAAGGAGAGCTGCTATTTCATTAATAAAAAGTAACCGGTATTACAGCAGAAATAAGAAGAAAGGAAAAGGATAGAGATAACTGAAACAATTCAGCCCCCAGGCATTGCCTGTGCAGAAGATTCTGCCTCAAAGTAAATAACAGAATTCGATATCCCCCTTGTACAGTATATAGGCTATCCTATAACTAATTTTGCTGAGGCATATTACTCTTTTCTTGCTCTCCAGTATTGCCTTTTTTTTTTGCTTGCTTCTTCTACAATACACAGGTCTGCAGTATCCCTATCATTATTCTCTTCCTTCAAGGAAAATAATATTCGTGTTTTCTCTTTGCAGGCAAATACAGTCTACGGCGCATTGCGTGGATTGGAGGTATGTATGACTAACAGTGAATTGTTAACAAATTAATCTGATGCATACTTACTCATACTTGTGGACAGCTTGTAAATACTTTGCTCTTTCTTGAACATTATGTTGCTGTTTCTCAACATATAAGATAGAGGTTGTTATGAATGAGGAGGCGAAACCTAGCTAGTTCTTTTTCATTTAAAAAATCTCCTTTGATGGACTACATACATGTATGCACTGTTATGAGCATAAGAACAACAGACGATGCCTAATTCTCTCTTTCTCTCTCTCTTACATGCACACAAGCACACATGCCAGTTGAGTTCCATATAAGTCCTTGATATGGGGGTTCTTGCCATGTGTTAGTTGGGTAGAAAATTATGGCCTTCTTGGGACAATTTTTGTGATTAAGTAGTTTACCTTGGTCATATCAACAAGATTTATTATGACAAACAATTTGTCCTAGCATAGATCCTAGAATAGCAGTGAAGCAAGAATGGAGTTTTATGCTTCATAAAAGGTATTGTTATGTATCAATTGATACAATTGGTTTCTTGTTTGCTTTACATTGATTTTGTTTCTTTTACCTTTCAAATGTCATTGGTTTCTACTTTTCACTTAATTTTCTTTGCTGCTGACTCAAGCTAAATCTGAGAAATTTATGAGACATACACAGATGCTATGAATGTTAATATTGTAATAGTGAAGCAAAAGATGTTGAACCAACAAAATGTATCAAAAAATAAACTTTTTCTTTCTTCTGTGTGATTAGACAAGCATTTGGTTTTATTGCAGTTTAATCTAAGAACTTTATTATGTACCTTTTCTGGTAGGTCTATGAATGATTAATCCTCTGTCCTTTGAAATCTATGTGCTTGCAATTGCTTTGATTGTGAAGGCTAGAAACTACGCCTTCTACTAACATGTGACTAACTGCTATAAGATATTGATGAGTTTGTGAGTGGCGGACCAATGTATGAAATCTAGAGAAAGTTAAAAGAAGTCCCTTTGATGCACGTTATTTAATATCGGTATTTGGTACCCCAGCCACTGGTTTGGGACTTTGAGTTGTGCAATTTAGTTTTATTCATTAATTCTTTTCTATGTTTTTTTTTTCAGACATTCAGCCAATTATGTACATTTGATTATGGAACTAAATCTGTACAAATCTACAAGGCACCGTGGTATATTCAAGACAAACCAAGGTTTGCATATCGTGGGCTTTTACTAGGTGAGCATTATTTCTTCTGTGGTGAAAGAAAGTATTACTCCAAATATTTTTCCCAATTTTAATTTGTCCTGGAACGTCATTAAATTTCTCTATAATACACTCTTTGCAGATACATCTAGGCATTATTTACCAACTGATGTCATTAAGCAAATAATTGAATCTATGTCATATGCTAAACTTGTAAGATATCCTATCCATTTAAGAGCTTTCTGTTTCAATTGTAGAAAATGAAGGTTACACATGTTCTTTATCCTACTTTTTATTTTATGTTTCTTTTTTTTCCTGCGTGTAATACTGACATTGGAAATTACATTCAGTAGAATGTCCTTCATTGGCACATTATAGATGAGCAGTCATTTCCTTTAGAAGTGCCAACATATCCGAAATTGTGGAAAGGTTCATACACAAAGTGGGAGCGCTACACAGTGGAGGAGGCCTATGAAATTGTGAAGTAAGTTTTTTACTGATTATTTTGGTGTGAGGCTAAGTGGCTAACACAAAAATGACACTTAACAAAAGGAAAAAAAGGGAAATGTTAATGGCGATGAACATTGTAAATAAGTCATCAATGATAAAGCTTCAAGTGAAAGAAACATGTATGATTTGAAACTTAATATTCTGGTACACCATACATAGTAACAGTAGAGAATTTTGGTTCTTCTTCTCCTCTCTTCTTGCTCTTCTTTTTTCACAACTTCTTATCTTGCTCTTTTTTATTGTGTATCATGCTTTTGTATTCTTTCTAAGCTGATGTCTCTTTTATTTTCTTGATGTTTCCATATGTATCAACTTGAAGCTTCGCCAAATTAAGAGGTAAGTCTCATGTTTAGGTTTCTTTGAAACCCAATACTTCAGAAAATTAACATTTAGGCCATGAGAAAAGTTTCTTCATGCATACAGTTGAATAGGATTATTAGTGATATGAAATTGTAGAGTTTAAGATGATTGCATAGAGGACCTTGGGTTCACATATACTATTTCAATAAGCTTTCTCTCCATATCTAAGGCAAGTTTGTTAAAATCTTGATTTGACTCTTAAAATCTTATGATTTTACGATTGAAAAATGCAAGACCGAGTTAAACCAGACATGAAATCTACTTTTGATAAAATGTTATGATTTCACAACATAGTTTTAACATTTTACGATTTTACATTATAATGTTACGTATTTATTATTTTACAATGCCAAAATCTTTTTGAATAACGCATATCATATAATTTAGGTAAAATTTGATTGAAACATTTAAATCTATAGAATATCTAAGATTTCTAAATGTTTGAAATAATTAAAGTTTGAATATTTTTGAATTCACATTTTTGGGCTGATATGATAATTAATCCATTTTCTACTAATTCAACTTATAAAGTCTATATACTTTGGAGCTTACTAATGAAACTATGGAGAACGATGATATGGTAATTTAAGGAAACATTCAAATTAATATTTCTAGGTTATATTAAATGTGTTTTTTATTTTAGGTTAGTTCCTTTTCAACTTAATATATATTTGGATTCAGGTTATCTAATGCTTTCAGGATTGTTGTAAAAGCATACATATTTTACGATCTGATTTTATAGATAATCCTATTCTAGGTAAAATCTCGATTTTGAAAACCTTGATCCCAGGTTGAATCTGTGGAATGATTCATTTTATTTATTTGTTTAATAACAACAATTTTTATGCACGTCTCGTGATATTTCTTGATTGTTCATGCAGGCATCAATGTTATGCCGGAAGTAGATATCCCCGGTCATGCAGAATCATGGTAAGGAACTGGTTCTTACCTATTTTTATCATTGCATTATACTACTGACTACATCTTGGTGCATGTATTTTGGTCTAGCTAGGATTTATTTGTTAAAAGTTGATTTGAATTTTAAGGCTTACTTTCAGCGAAAAAAATTTATAAGTCTAACTTATGTATCAAGTCATGTACATGAATTCTACTTCAGTTATGTGAGCCACTAATTTGCACTGTCTGATTAAGTTAAATAAAGCTTATGTTTATTTATTTTGAGTTAAAGAGTTACCTAAGTGGACCTATAAATGTACCCTTTGTGCTTGAATTGGATGTCAAGAAGTGAAAGAAATACACTCTTCTAAATACTTCTCTCCTTTTCTAAAAAATTGGCTCCTGACCTAACTATTTTAGAGATAAAATACTGGAGGCTTTCTCATTTCATTTTTCTGGTCTCCCAAAAAACAATTATGAAAACATGGTGAAGACTGTCCTTTTGGGTCGTGACCTAGGTACATGTATTCATGAAAGATGTGATTGGCTCAAAATGTATGGTTGACTGTAGAAAAGGTTATATCGAACCTCAAAATGAACCCTCTTTGTCTCAAAATTAGAAGTGTGCTTTGGCAAATAGAACAAGGATTCAGCAAGCTTTGGTCCTCAACCATCAATTTTTGGATGATTCAACATTTGAGAAGGTAACGGTTGCTTTTACCACCACAGAAGTAGCATGGATATTTTGCAAAAGCCCTTGAAAACAATTGGTACAGTAATGAAGGTGAAACTAATGATCACAAGGTCTAAAGCTTTTTGCGTGGAGGGATCCAAATTAATTTTTTTTTATTATTGTTCAGGCATGAAGACCATTTTAAATCAAATGAATTGCAGAAGCAGTATAAAAATCAAATTGAAGATTTCTGTGGTAGAAAAGGTTCATTGTTACTTCAGAACATAATAATGTGTTTGTTGGCATTATTGTGGAGCTGGAGATGAGATACTGGAACCGTTGGATGGTTCTCTTAAAGCCCATGCAGACAAGATTAAGTGGCATGAAGAGCCTTTTGAGCAAGTTCTTATATCCAAGGTCTCTTAAGGGATGTTTGTGGTGAAAAGAACCAAAGAGGCAAGGACAAGGAAGAGGAAGAGGCCATGGTCATGGTCAAGGAGGAATAGGAAGAAGTAATTATGTTAACTACTATTATTAAGAAAACAAAGAAACTAACTTTTAATTAGTGAATTGCTTAGTTTTAGTATACGAAATCTAAGTTAACTTGCATCATTTGTTAAATGATATACATGGATAATTTTTTTGAATAATCTGAAGTAGTTTTCTTTTATGTTGATATTATATTGTTTACATTATTATTTTATTAGTATCATATAATAAATTGTTTGAAATTGTGACTATTCTTTGAAAAATACTGTTATTTTCACTGAGTGAGCTGTTTTCAGATCAAAACTGATTGAAATAAAGCCCAAAGTACTGGACTGGATCTGAACCAAAAATGTTGAAACCAAAACTTGAACCGAATGGGAATTTCAGTTCTACTTCTGGTTCCACTTCCTAAAAATTAATGAACTGAATTTTCAGTTTGGATCTGATTCTTGGCAGGAATCAAGCCAGAACCAGATTGTAAACTCTTACCTTTAGTTCTTAATCATATAGTATTCGGATTTAAAAGTTATGGTTCTTAATTGCACAGAGGTTAGAAGTTATGGAACTTTCTGTGTTTTAATTACTGCAAATATGGGATCAAAATGATAGGTTTTATCCTTTTGGAGCTTTTGTCTTCAGTACAAATAGAAAGTATTCACTATGATTCTGTTTTTTATTTAACAATTACCATTGCCTTTGATTAGAGATACAAAAACAATTGACTTGGTACAGCTATACAGCTTTCGTCACTGCTTGAAATTCTTAAAATCTGTGTTCTTTCTATGCAGGGGAATTGGATATCCTGATGTTTGGCCTTCTGTTTCCTGTAGAGAGCCACTTGATGTTTCAAAAAATTTTACATTTGATGTTATCTCTGGCATTTTGACAGGTTCAACCTACTTGATTGTTTTTCTTGTGTGGATCTTTTTAAAATATTTATTGATGTGGAACTGGAACACGGTGTATCCATGATATGTTTGGAGAGTATATGCATGAAGCAAATGCACAAGTTTTTTCTTTGATTATTTAAGTGGAAGTTGTATTCTTTTGATGGAGTTATTGGGATTACTTGACATGTGTTGATAATAAATTTCTTGTCATATTTGGCAAATGCTTCTTCTCATTTAGTTTTTTGTACAAATATTCTGTTTTCAGACTTGAGAAATATCTTCCCTTTTGAGCTCGTCCACTTGGGGGGTGATGAAGTCAACACAGGTTAGCAAGCATTACTTTGAGAGCCAAGTTTTTTTCCCATTACCTTTAGTCAACAAAAGATACTCTCCTTTGCTCAAACAGAAGGTAGAAGATTCTGTTGCATAGACTCTACTCTTATTCATATATATCATATGGTGTTTGATAAACAAAGAAGTGTTGATTTTCTATATTTAATTTGCAAAATTGTGTGCATGTGTACTAGTTGGTGGTTACATGGCCTATCTAAGGGAACCACATATATAACGTAAAATCAAGCCTATATTTCCATGGAGTTAACTTAGCATAATACTCGCTCTCAAGTTGGAGCCTCCATTGGAATCAAGCTAGTATTCAAATCAATTAGTCTTGCTGATAAAAAATATCAAAAACTGTTATTTTATTCTTTTTATCCAAAAGTGGGGCGTTTTGGTCATCTATCATGACATCTATCATGAGTTGGAGGTGATGATTGTACCAAAGAAATGTCATTTTGAACATGCTGTATATTGCTCCCAATTTCATAGCAAATTGAGCATCACTCGATGTTTTTGAGCCCTTGATCACTATTGTTGATAAAATATATTCTTCAGCTTCATAATTATACTTGATTGAAATCCAAGGCTTGCTGCAATTTTGCCTTTCTTTCTATCCTCTCTCCCCCTATTTAATTGTTTTATGCTTGTTATTCCTTTTGGTGTTAGTGATTCAGATTGGTTTTTTATTTTTGACAGATTGCTGGAATTCTACTTCACATGTGAAGGAATGGTACGTACCTGAACTGCTTTGGTTTGTCAACTTTCACTTGTTACATTATGCCTTACACCTCTGACAAACTATTGTTAAATAAGCACACAAGGGTTGTCTAATCATAGCTTGAATGACATTAATAAAGTCAATAGCATTCACCTTATCTTTTATGTTAGGATTACAGGGAAAAGAAATTCTCCAAACTTTGTAAGTTTTTGCAATTATTCCTAAGTTTTCAAATTGGAATGAAGTAGCAGAAATTAATGTGTTGTGTTGCATAAACTCAAAGTTTGGGAAGTTTTGGACATCAGGCCTTTTTGTTGCATTGAGAATAACCAGTAAATTTACTACGATTTATATTCTGTTATGCCCATCAGACCATGAAAATGAAAACGAACATTTCAGTTCATCTTTTATGAGATCCTTTCTTATGTGGTTCATAATGAGAAACAAAGAATGCTTAAGTTACAAGGCTCTGCTTTTATTATAATTAATAAAGAATGATTTCTAATTATTAAATTTTCTTTTTACCCTTTGATGAGATCCAATTCTTTCAAACTGAAGAATAAGTAGACAATTAATCTACCTGGCTTTGGAGAGTTTCTTTTTCTTTTTCCTCTTTTCAATGTTATTTATAATCATGTCTCACATGCTCTCATGATGTTTATGTTTCCAAACTTACGTCTTCGCAAGAATGGAATTAGTAATGGATGCTTGTTTTGCTTATGTTACTTTCGTCTTGGCTATCATATCATGCTTCCATGGCATACCTGCTTCAGGATTGGCTGTTCTACAGAGTCAAATTTGTGACTTTTGGTTGCTTATACAATATGGATGATGAAATTAAGCAATGAAATGACGGGAGTTTGTCTTTAATTTGATATTTCAATTCCTTTTCTGTATAAATGTATATACATCATTGTTTGTGGATGAATTTTTATTGTTGGGTGAAAATAGATGATGACAAATTGCAAAGTTGAATGGCTTGGGATGAAGTACATTTAATTTGATAATCTAATTCCTTTTCTGTATAAATGTATATGCATCATTGTTTGTGGATGAATTTTTTATTGTTGGGTGAAAATAGATTATTGCAAATTGCAACGTTGAATGGGTTGGGACAAAGGGGTGCTATAGTTAATTCTCTAGGAACATGATGGCCATTCAATGTTTATCTATTCACTAATTGGAGTCTGCATAATTCAAGTTCAGAGGTCATAATGTCATTAGAGTTAATGTTTATTATACATTGCTGATCTATTGTAGGCTTGATAATCGCAACTTCACTACTAAGGATGCATATCAATATTTCGTACTCAGAGCTCAAGAGATGGCAATTTCAAAAGGTTGGAACCCTGTCAACTGGTATGTATAAAGCTACATCAATAAACTTTCTTAAAGCATTTGAATTTTTCTTTTGTATTTTCCTATATAAAATGCCTATAAGAAAAGTCTTCTTTTGTAATGGATTATTTTTATTAAACCTGAAATTGCTTGGTTAGTTGGACCAGAATCCCAGGAAACCCATTCTATCGTCAAACTGTCTTTTATAAAGTCCACTTTAACCTTTTAGAATTGTGTAAATAGCCTGTGATTCATTTAGGCTATTATAGTTACATGGTGGAACCATATTAAATTTATCTCTGAGAAGTACTGTAATGTACCTTGTTTGAAATGGGAATCAAACTCTGACATTCACAGACTGTGTACCACCTAAGCTAGGACCGAGTGGTGTAGACAAGGGAGGCTAGCCACCAAAAGCCAACAATTTTTAAAATATTTTTATTTTTTTCCTTAAAAAATAATGATTTTTTCAACCCCCCCTCTTGAAGTAAAAAATAAAAAAAAAAATTCTGCCCCTACTAGGACCATTTAGCGATAATACTTATATTCATATACTTATATATATGTCACTGTTACTTTAGTTTTCTCTATGTTTTGTTTTTGTTTTCTCCATATTATCTCTATATCCTGACATTTAAATGTGAGTACAATTTTCCAGTGATGATCTTATCTGTCATTCTTAAGAGATCTATAGCCTAGCTTTATTAACATTGTTGATTCAATAAAGTAACAACAGTTATTTATTTACTAACTTCAGTATTTAAACATAATTACAAACATTTTATCTTTAGTATACATAAATGAATATTTGAATTTATCATTTTTTAAATTACATATTTATGAACTACATTTCAATTTATTATGTTATCTAGTATAATTTTTGTAATATTTAATAAACATTAATTATTCGGTTCTGAGCACCATTAAAATAAAATTTTTGATCGTCGTTATATATATATATATATATATATATGGATCATTGTTCTAAGCAAACTTGTGAGCCTTGACAAGTCACCGCCACCATTCTGTTTCTTGGAATGCTAGAATTCTGAATTACTTATCATTGAACATTGTTTTTCAACATATGTGCTCTTCATTTCTAATTTAAATTATTATCTCAGGGAGGAAACTTTCAATGCATTTCCATCTGAACTTCACCCAAGGACTATAGTGCACAACTGGTGTGTTTCTATCCCTTGAAATCTACATATTATATCAAGTAAAGCTGTAACTCTTGCGTTGTATAAAAAATGGATGCTTTAACGGATGCCACAGGTTGGGTGGTGGGATCTGTCCAAAGGCTGTTGCAAAAGGTTTCAGATGCATTTTCAGTAACCAAGGTTTTTGGTACCTTGATCATCTTGATGTCCCTTGGGATGAGGTTTACAATGCTGAGCCTGTGGAAGGAATAAGTAATAGTTCGGAGCAAGATCTTGTAATTGGAGGAGAAGTATGCATGTGGGGTGAGACAGCTGATACCTCAGTTGTTCAGCAGACAATATGGCCTAGAGCTGCAGCAGCTGCAGGTATCCCTGGATTCAGCTTACATAATTTTCACAAATTGCATTGAAAAGTTAGCAGTAACCATTATTCCTTTCTTTTATCTATATCTATGATAATGGAGTTTTTGCAAAGTTCCATTAATATCTTGGAATTCATTTTGAATTCTGCTGATAGCTTTTCTGCAAAGAACTTTTAGGAATTTAGGGATGACTTGATTGTTTGCAAGGAAGTATGGACATCCTACTGAAACGAAAAAAACAAACAAATTAAAACACTGACACATCAATTTGAAAAATTTGAAGCCAAAACATCATATAACTATTCCCATAAATACATGTAAATAAGTCTTAAAGAGTTTGATTTCTAATTCAAATATGCTCATCAGGAGTATTGTTAACAGCTATCAGTCCATTTGCAGTTTCTTTGTAATTTTTTCATGCATCAATAATGAAGAGCTGTCCATTCAATTTTCAAACGATGTTTCTGGTGTTTAAGCATGGCTTTTGCTTTGCCTTTATGTTTTATTCAGAGCGTTTGTGGAGTAGAAGAGAGGACACATCTTCCGGAGATATTAACTCAACGACTTTGCCCCGCTTTCACTACTTCAGATGCCTATTGAATAGGCGTGGAGTTCCAGCTGCTCCTGTCACAAATTACTATGCCCGACGACCTCCAAAGGGTCCAGGGTCATGCTATGAGCAATAATTCTTGTTCATATCAAACTATAGGTAATTTCATGGACTAAACTTCAATTTCTATATTTGATGTATAATAAACATAAGCATAACATAAAGTCCACACTTATTCTTTCAAGTTTGTTTCATTTGCTTGTGGAAAATTATGGACATTAATGGTATTATAATGTGTTCATCTGGAACTGATGTAAATGCTGCGGGAGCTCATATTCTCCCAAAATGTCTCCGACAATGTGCATTGTGTTATGTGATGTAAAAACTTTAAATGTGTGAAATCTCCAACTTTTTATTCTTATTGATCCCTTTTATATTATATTTTTGTATATCACAAGTTCCTAACCAGTTATATTTTATCTGAAGATGTCTTTGGAACTGTTAGTTATGAATGTCCTATAATCAATTCAACTTGTGTATTTAATCATTAGATACAAGAGAGTTTATAACAGCAGTTTCTTGCCTATCCAAGCTTTCTTTATAAATGAGAGTTTATCTCAGACCATGGGATGTACTAAAATTTGGAGCGAACATGAGGCTCCAAATGTTCAATATACATAATTTCACTTCTTCTTTGGTTTGTTCTTTGCCATCTTCCTTATCACTCAAACTTGGACAATCCCTGGCTAACTTTTCTATCTTAAATTAGGGTGTGCAACTTGCCGACAAGTTTACAGCGAAAATTTTGAACTGAAACGCAGTTTGCGGTTCAATGTAAAGGGGAAATGGTATTGCACCAAACATATATTGAACCATGTATTAGGGTGTGCGGTAACGGTTCCGGGGAACCGAAACGGAACCGAAATTTGGGATCTCAGAATTTTGGAACCAGCCTGAGAACCGTTTGAATTTAAAAATGGAACGGTTACGGGAAAAGAACCAAAATTTATAATTTATATCATATTATATTATTTTTCTAGTTTGATTTTTTAATAATGATTGCTCTGGATAAAACTGATAATTTGTTTAGGAAATTTTTCAGAAGCAGTTGATTTATTAATATTTTTATACGTTACTTGAACTATCAGTGTTCTTCACAATTTTATTGTTAAATGAAATAATTTTTTATGTTTAAATTTATTTGTTGGTATGTTTGTCAGTATTTAACTAAATTTGTCAAAAACAAAGAGTAAATGTTATTCGTTGGTGAGCTATTTTTTTTTTATTTTACCATTTGAGATTTTATTGTAGTAATAATGTGAAATATGGATTTATTTTGCGTTGTGCATGTCACGGTACTTTAATAAATGAAAATAGCAATTAAAAGAAATGTAAGTCAAACTGAAAATGTCCGATTTTTTTTTTCTAGTAGGAATTCGTTGAAGTAATGATATTTAGGTTTAATTAAAAACTACGTCCTTTTAGGTATAGGTTTAATGTATTTATTTCAGTTCCGGTTCTTTTTCTTGGTTCCAGTTCATTTCCAGAAGAGAAACCAGAATCAGAACTGAGAAATATTATTTTCAATTTTGATTCCGAGACGGGTCCAAATTTTTAGATTTTTTCGATTTCAATTCAGGTACAGTTTTCGGTTATTGGGGCGAGTCATTCCTTTCAAGAATAGTATCTTCTAGTAATGAAGTCTTATTATTGGTTTGTAAATCCTGCACGAAGAGATAACTTCTCCAGGTTCATCATCAAATATTGATGGTTCGAATGATTTTAAATTTTCGTAACCACAAAGTACATTTCCATATAATTAGACAACTCTAGTTAGCATGCATTATCACCGGTCTTTTTAATAATTATAAAAGGACCATAACAGATAGATTTTAACTTTTTTCCTTCTCCATTTAGTCTCTCTTTTCCCAAGTACAGCCAAACTATATGTCTAACTAAGAATTTACCTTCTTATCTATGTCGATCATGTAGCTTTATATTTTTGTTGAGTTTTTTACAATTACTTCTTTACTTCACTAAGAACCTTTTTGAATGCATTCTAGAAACTTTTGTGACTTCTCGAGACCAAAATTATTTTTGTCATTTTGATGTTATTCGAATGTGAACTCAATATCAGACAGACTTTGTGGCAAATATTTAAGATAGACTTCAAATGGTGAATTATTGGTGGAGCTATGAATAGCTTGGTTAAACTCAAATTGCAGATATTGTAAACTCTCATCTCATGTTTTAAAGTGTCGAGTATCGTATCCTTTAAAAAGATGTAGCATAGTTCTATTGGCAACTTCAGTTTGAACATAAGTTTGAGGATGAAAAATTCTACTTCAATTTAACTTAGTATTCATCATAGACCATAATGATCTCTAAAAGCTTCCAAGAAAACAACTATCACAATCTGAGACTATAAAATTTTGTAAACCAAAATGAGTCCAAACATGTTTGAAGAAATTTTTTGTTATTTCTTCTCTTGTGATGGTCTTCTTGCAAGAATCAATATAATCATTTTGGAAAATCTATCAACAACTACATATAGATAGTTATATCTTTGTCTAGTAATTTAAAGACCTCCCATGAAATCTGTAGAAATACTTTCCCATAGTCTGCTTGGAATTGGTAAAGGTGTGTAAAGCCCAATCTTTCAATTTGAAAGCTTTGAAGTGTTACATAACGCGCACCTTTTAACAAAATGTATCATAAATTATTGTATTCGGGGCCAATAGACATGGAATTGAAGGTTTTATACTGTCTTATTTACTCCAAGGTGACTTGCTACCTTTTAAGTATGAATTTCTCATATCCGTCAAGTATGATCTGCTTCTCTTGGAACACATAATTGTAACCCTTTATAGAGTAATCATCTCATAAAGTAAACTCTAATGTGTTCTCCATTTTTACTATAATCATTATATCCCTAAAATCTGAAATATTATTATACATGTTAATATATTCTTTGTGTATACTTGATTGGATTTCCATAACTGCAGATAAGCAAAGTGTATTTATTTGTGGTCAAGATACATATCAGCTAATTTATTATAAACACCCTTTTTCCACTTGATTACCAAGTTAAATTGTTGAAGGTAGGTCATTCATTTCATATGTCGGACTTATTGTAATTTAGATTGTGTTTAAAAGTATTAAAGGGGTCGGTGGTCAGTGTAAACTACCGTTTCTTTGCCCAAAATGTACACATGTCAATGTTTCACAACTTGGTGTAGAGCAAGTAACTCTTTATCATAAGTTGGATAATTCTTTTGAGAACCTTGAAATAACTCAGAGTAAGAAGCAATATGTATTCCTTCGTGCACCAAAATAGCACCTATTGCATATCTGAATGCATCTGCCTCGAGTTCAAAAGGCTTTTGCAAACTTGGAAAGGCTAAAACAAACGCCTCACTTATCTTCCTTTTTAAAAGAAAA
The DNA here is from genome assembly GCA_948099555.1 of Croton setiger. Lineage (NCBI taxonomy): Eukaryota > Viridiplantae > Streptophyta > Magnoliopsida > Malpighiales > Euphorbiaceae > Croton > Croton setiger. Next base: position 25,861 of record CANUEY010398334.1, read on the forward strand.
AATGTTTCCTCATGTTTCTTAATCCATTTAAAGCAATGATTTACCTTTGTACGTTCATGACAACTATCATAGAAAAATTTTGGATAAATTTTTTAACATATTGGCAAGCTCCCATAAAACTGCGAACTTTAGTGACATTTGTTGGTTGTGGCCATTCTCGAATAACTTTCACCTTGGCTCGGTCTATTTGTAATTCTCCATTACCCATAATGAAAACAAGATACAAGAGTAATTTTTTCCAAACTCACACTTCTTTAGATTAAGAAAGAGTTGATATTTTTGCAATAATTCAAATACCTTCTTTAATGGTCAAGGTACTCTTCTATAGTGTTGACGCTCAATTTGTGTACCCCCAAAATTATCTGAGGATAACAAGGGTTCCAAATTCGGAATTGCCAAAATTCCTTTTCGGCCCGCTCTTTCCTCTTCTCCGATATTATTTTTCCTAAATTTTTAATCGTTTTCATGTTTTGAATGGATTCTCAAATTCCCTTCTAATTGCAAAAAATGTATTTATGTTTATTAAGTTATTTTATTTTTCAAATTGCAAAAATTGAAAAAAAGAAGAAAAAAAAGAAGAAAAAGAAATTAAAAAGAATTAAAATATGTTTATTTGCGATTTTAATCTTAAAAATCAATTTTAAGTTTAAAATTGCAAATGTTTATATTTTATTTAGGATTTCAATTTTTAATTGAAATATGTAGGGTGTTTATAATTTTA
>CANUEY010398447.1:0-15663 GCA_948099555.1 Croton setiger
TGCTTTAAAATCATTTAATGTCAATATAAAAATAATTGACAATCTCAATTTAACATATAATAATTATAATTAAACATAATTATAATTATTAAAACCATTTATAAACTTTAAATAAACTCTTTAACTCTTTAAAATAAATTCATAAACTTCAATCTTTAATAAAACATTTAATTCTCTAATTAAAATATTTAAATCTCTAATTTCAGGCTTAAAACAATCTCTAAATAAATTTATGATGTTAAAAACGGATTCAAGACGTCGAAATTAGGCTGGAAGGGCCAAAATATAATTTATAAAAATGTCTGGGTCAAAAATATAAACATTTATAAATTCAGGGGCCAATCTGTAATTAAAAATATTTGCAAAATTGCCCAAAAGGACTAAATTGAAATGCGGCAGAAACTTTAGGGGCCAAAACAGAAATATACCGAAATACAGGTGTTGGCGCGCGGATTTGGTTCAAAACGCATGGCTTGCTGCCGTTTTGAACCAGAAACCCTTCCCTCAAAACGCGGTTTCCCTCTGCGTTTTGGCCGTTTACTTAATGATCAAAACGACAGCCCTCCTTGTCGTTTTGATCGTCTTCAACCTTCTTCTCCCCCTATTTCCAGCCGAAAACACAGACTCTCAAGCCTACTTCCAGGCAACCGTACGTCCACCTCTGGCCACCTTCCGGCAAGCTACGACTACCAAACTCTTCTCCTCCACACCCTCTATCTAACCATAGGAGCCAATTTCCCAAAACCTCTCTGGATTGAAAGATATAAACACCTAAAGTTGGCTTCCAACACTGATTTTTACCTAGAACCAGAAACTGCTTGATTTTCTCTCAACTTCCGATGGTCGTTACGACTACCTCCGGTGGTTTTCCGGTGAACTAAAACTATGAATCTCTTCTCCTAAATGCCCTCTACAACTCTATCGAAGCCAAATCTCCCCATGCACTCTCAATCACAAGATACGAAGGCTTAAAGTACCCTTCGTGAACACTGCCTAAAAATCAGATTTTGCCCAAATTTCGTTTTTCATCTCTCCTTCTCAAACCAACCTATCTCTTCCCAATTTCTCTCTTCTAATCAACTAAAACCCATCCCATAAACACAATAAACTCATTGAATCAAAGCTTTCTCGTGGATTTCTTCTCTTCCCTTTTCTTTCTCTCTTTTTCTCTTTCTTTCTCTTCTTTCACGTTTTTCTCTTTCCTCTCAACACTCTAGCAACAACCAGCCTTCTCACCTCTTCACTAAACTCACTAAAACCTGCCAGCAACACTAATCCTCCAGCAGTTGCTTCATAATCTCATTTTACATAAATATCAACCTTTATCCTTTTTAACTAAACTTACTCTTTAAGTTAATGTATACATTTCCTTCCCTTTACATTTTTCTCAAATTCCAACCTCATACCAAGTCCAACACCAGCTTAAAATTTTTTTTAGGTGTCGAAATAAATAGTATAACATGTGTATGAAATTTCACAAAAATCGGAATCCGAAAATTTGCCGCGGTTCAATCGGTGCCCTAAACCGAGCCGAAACCTAGACGATTTTCACGGAACCGTAACCGTACGACGTCGTCGTATAATTTTGGTCCCAAAACTCTTTAAATAATGTATGGAAATATATAAAATTATATCAAAATCATTTACCTTAAAATATTGCGCGTTTTCGATATTTTTCGATCGCGCGAGCCAAAAACCCTAATTGGCTCCGTTTATGTCTTTCGACGGTAAACGAACTTAAAACCTCTCTTGTTTATCATTTTTAACTCATATATTATCATTTTCAAATCATATATTTCATGCCAATGCCATATATCATATCAAACTCTAATGCATTTTAAATAAAAATGCATAAAATGCATGTAATGACGTCAAAATGACGTATGACTCTGGTCGGGGGTGTCACAATTACTACCCTAAGGTGGATACTAATAGACTGGTATTTTCTTTGTGCTTGCATTAGGTTTTGGGATCCTGATGCACACGTCTTTCGATTTGGTGCTATGATGGAAGAGATGTGTCCTCTCTTTGAGGAATTTTGTTCAATTATTGGATGTGATCCAAATGGCCCTTTGGTTAAGCTTGAGATCAAGATAGGTTATTTGGGTTAGTTTGAGAACCTTTTCCACTTTTCAAGCGCGCAATCTCGAAGGATGCTTGTGGATGGTCAGAAAGTGATTCTGCCATTTTTGATTGACGAGTTTTTGGAGGCAAACCCTGAGAATCCAGAACAAATGAGGCTTAGAATGCATGCTTTTGTTTTCTGCTTCTTAACCTGCTTTCTGTTCAGGAATGACCCAAGATTTGGATACCTTCGATTTTGCCCCCTGGTCCAACATATGGAAGGGATGAATTGTATTGGTGGTGTTATTTTGGTTGAAACTTTAAGGAGTTTGGATAGGGCAGCCCTAGATTTTGAAGGTTTGACAGTTTCTCTAGTCATCCTTCAAATTTGGCTTAAAGACCGTTTGCAAGTGGTTGCAGTTCCTTCTGTCATTCCTTATAATGTGTCACAGTATCGAATGAGAAGGATTCTGGTTACTCAACCCTCTGTTGATGCATGGACCTCCTAGTTGTTGGAGCTAGGTTCGGATGAGGTGCAGTGGTACATATCTTGGTGTCGTACTACATGTTTCATACAGGCCAGCTTGGGCCATACTCAGGTTTTCCTTCTTGGTCTTACCCATTGTTCATGGTATAACGCTTCTCGCATTTTACGACAAATGGGCATTGACCAAGTTGTACCTGTTTTGGATGGTCATGCTTATGATTCTCTTATTAGCAGGAAAGTCCTGCGTGCTGTGCTTAAAGTCTGAGTTAGAGACCATCGTATGGTGAAGCCTCTTCCCGATCCTTCTAAGGTTCAGACTTCTCCCGAATACCGAGCTTGGTTTATTGCTCATGTATGGCCAATTGAGGGACCGAGAAGGAACATTTTGCTGAGTAGGCTGGAAGAGTGGACACAGAATTTTGTTGATGACGACGAAGTTCTTGGTGAAGAAAGTTGACTCCTAAAGTGGCGGAGCCGAAGGAAAACTCGGTGCCTAAGGAAGACGAGAAGGACGTTGCCCCCAGCAAGGAGTTAGAGGCCTAGATTTTCGGGTTGACCCAATTTTGTCGATTTTGACTTTTTGAATTTTTGACTTATTTTAGGAGATGGATTTTTTGACTTTTGGGTTTGACTCGAATTTTTGGACTTGTAATTTTTTGGACTTAAGGACTTTTCTTCCCAAGTAGAATTTGGTTTTTTTTAGCTTTAAATTTTGCCTAAGTCGCCCTTTTCGGGTTTTCAACTTAGCGAGCTGCCCTTTCGGGTTTTCAACTTAGCGGGCCTTTCCTTTTTTTTTTATTTGCTCTAATTTTTGCTTAAGCCGCCCTTTCGGGTTTTCGACTTAGCGAGCTTCCATTTTTTTATAATTGGCAAAAAGAATGAACTAAAAATTGGAAATTTTATTAATTTTGGACCGAGACCGAAGGGGTCGCCTACGTATCTCCGTAATACAATATTTCTTTTACTTTTCTTTACAACAGGGAGAATCAGGTTCATGTAGTTCTTATTATAATGCATGTGATTTATACATAATATCTTTTTAATTGATCTAAATTGCATGAGTTTATGAACTCCAAGCCGTATAGATCTCCTAGTATGATTGCTCCGCCGGAGAGTATCTTTTTCAGAAGATAAGGTCCAGCCCAATGAGGACGGAACTTTCTACGGGGGTCCATATGTAACACCTCTTACTGTACTCTTATGTCATAAAACATGCCATTTTTTTTATAACCTATGTAACATGTTGCTAATTTTGTTTTAAACTCTTTAACATCTTTAACACTCACAAATCATACATATACAACATATAAACTCTTTTCACTATTATAGCTATGTCATTCATAACATACATATAATAGCATATGATATCTTTTCTCTTTTACCTTACTTCTGGTTAATCTGGTCTTTCTCTGCACTATAAGCATATATAAACATAGCATACTTTACATATATCAAAACATGGATACAACCAACTGTTTATCCAAATGGCTATAAACTCATAGCACCATATATTTACATGCCAAAACATATATAATTATGCTTACATCACAAAGCATAAAAAAAAACTATGTGCAACATGTACAAATGACGTGTGAGAGGGAGAGAGGCCTAGGCTTCAGCTGTACTGACCTGAGCATAGACGAGTGAAGCGTCAGTACTTCACTCGGACTGCTGACCTGAAACATATATTGCGATTTGGTGAGTCACATACTTAGTAAGTGTAACCACATTTATATCAAGTCAACATGTAAGGCAATTATTCAAGGCATATCAATAAGCAATGAATTCAAGTCATATTTATCATATATGATCATCTCTGTAAGCAAACTAACATGTCTCTCTGTTCTTTAGTTGTGATTTATCGACCAAGTGGTGCCCCGAGAATTTCACCTCAAACGGTTCTCTAACTGGATCCAGTAAATGAGGAAGACCCGGAATACCGTCGGTCAAACCTCTCTCTATAAGATCCGAAGATCACTCTGTACCATATAGGACCAATAGGTCTTTCTATATCATATAGACCCGTAGGCCTCTCTGTAAAAACCCGTAGGTTTCCTCTAGTGAAATTTACAAACACTGGCTACGATAATCACAACGCCTATAATTAAATCCTGTGTTCATAGCAATATCTCTCATATAAACATGTAGCCGGGCTTCAGTACCAGTGAAAGCAACATATATATCTCTATATCAGATCAAATAACTCGACTGCTCGGATTTCAGTACCGACTCAAGAACCACAAACAAAGCAATTCATATATCATATATCTCTGGTTGACTGGGCTTCAGTACTGGTCCAAACAATTCAATAAAACTATAACATTTCACTTTGTATATATCACAGTTGACCGGGCTTCATTAACGGTCCAAAACAATTCCATATAGCATATTAAGCAATATGAAATATACATCTCTTTATACATGTAAGTAAGTGGATTAACACTTACCTCTTTGCTGTGAGCTCGGTTGGGCCTCGGGTTGCTTACCCCGTACCGCTCGCAAACTCGACGCTCCTATAATGCATAACATAGTAACCATGTTCAACAAATCAATTTAGGAACCCATATAAGCTATGATGCATGCTTTAATATTTAATTCTCTGATTTAATTGAGTTTTAATTTCAATCCGAATAATTTTCTATGATTTAAAACTCAATTTCTAAAAATCTCTGCTTTAAAATCATTTAATATCAAATTAAAAATAATTGACAATCTTTATTTGACATATAATAATTATAATTAATCATAATTATAATTATTAAAACCATTTATAAACTTTAAATAAACTCTTTAATATTTAAAAATAAATTCATAATAAAAAATCTCTAATAAAACATTTAAATATCTAATTTCAGGCTTAAAACGGCCTTAAAATTAATTTCTGACGTCAAAAACAGATTCAGGACGTCGAAATTTGGTTGGAATGGTCAAAATAAAATTTATAAAAGTCTCTGGGTCAAAAATATAAACATTTAAAAGTTTAGGGGCGAATTTGTAATTAAAAATATTTGCAAAATTGCACAGAAAGTCTAAATTGTAAACGAAAATAAAGTTCAGGGGCTAAAATATAATTATACCAAATACAGGTGCTCGCATGCTAAAAAGTCTCAAAACGCAGGGCTTCACACCGTTTTGAGCGCTGAGGAATTAACCAAAACACAGATGTCTTCTGCCGTTTTGGGCGCGCTCCAGGAGATCAAAACGACACCACTGCCCGTCGTTTTGATCTTCTTCCTCCTTCTCCCTTCTCTTTTCCAGGCAAAAACTCTAACTCCAAAGCCAACTTCCAGGTGACCGTACGTCCACCTTCGGCGGCTTTACTGCGAGCTACAACCACCGTTCTCTTCCTCTACACACCCTCTAGCTAACCATCGGAGCCAAATTCCCAAAAGCCCTCTAGATTGAAAGATATAATTGCTCAAAGTTGGCTCCTCACTATGTTTTTCACTCAACCCAAATTTTACCTATTTTTTCCCAAATTCAGGCGATCGGTACGACCACCTCCGGCGACCTTCCGGTGATCTAAAACTACCAAAATCTTCTTCTACATGCCCTCTATGATTCCATTGAAACCAAACTCTCCCATGCACAACAGATTGAAAGTTATGAAGGCTCAAAGTGGGTACCCTGAAACTGCCAAAACCCAGAAATTTTTACCCAATTTCGTTTTTCTCTTCTCCGTCACAAACGAGCCTCTCTCTTCACCATTTCTCACTCCAAATCAATACATACACATCCAGAAACACAATAAACACATTGGATTCAAGGTTTTCGCACAAATTCTTCTTCTCTCTCTTTCATTTCTTTTCTTTCTCCTTTCTTTTCTGTCTTTCTCGTTTCTCTTTTCTATTCTCCCAACCCAACTACTGCCCACCTCTTCATTTCAGTCATAAAATTTCCAGCACAACACTAAAAAGGGACAGCAGCAGCTTCCCAAAGCTTAAGTATACTTTTCTCTCTTTTAATTTCTTAATCCTTAAGCAAACATATTACATTTTTTTTCTTTACCAACTTCTCTAATTTCAGCAACCAAAAGGAGTCCAGCACCAGCTTAAAAATCATTTTAGGTGTCAAAATAAATAGTATAACACGTGTATGAAGTTTCGTAATAATTGAAATTCGAAAATTTGCCGCGGTTCGATTGATGCTCTAAACCGAGCCAAAACCTCGAAGATTTTCACGGAACCGAAACCGTACGACATCGTCGCAAAATCTTGGTCCCAGAACTCTTTAAATAATGTATGTAAACATATAAAATCATATAAAAAATCATTTACTTTAAAATATTGTGTGTTTCTGACATTTTTCAGTCGTGCGTAATTGGCTCCATTTATGTCTTTCGACGGTAAACGAACTTAAAACATATCTTGTTTAACATCTCTAATTCATATATTATTATTTCCAAATCATATAATTCATGTTCATGTCATATATCATATCAAACTATAATGCATTTTAATTAAAAATGCACAAAATGCATGTAATGACGTCAAAATGACGTATGACTTAGTTCTGAGGTGTCACACTATAACTGGTGGTCGATTTCTTTAAGGACCACACAGCCTTCTTCCAACTTCCGGTGTAACACCTCTAACTGTACTTTTATGTCATAAAACATGCCATTTTTTATAACATATGTAACATGTTGCTATCTCTCTTTAAGCATGTTAACATCTTTAACATATCCAAAACATAAATAAACATGTCATTCATATCGTACATATATAGCATATAACATCTCTTCTCTTTTACCTTACTTCTGGTTATTCTGGTCTTTCTTTACATTATAAGCATATATAAACATAGCATACTTTACATATATCAAAACATGGATACAACCAACTATTTATCCAAATGGCTACAACAACATAGCACCATACAATTACATGCCAAAACATATATATTTATGCTTACATCACAAAAAAAAAAAGTATGTGCAACATGTACAAATGACGTGTGAGAGGGAGAAAGGCCTAGGCTTCAGCTGTACCGACCTGAGCATAGACGAGTGAAGCGTCAGTACTTCACTCGGACTGCTGACCTGAAACATATATTGCAATTTTGATGAGTCGCATACTCAGTAAGTGTAAACCACATTCATATAACACCAACATATAAGGCAATTTATTCAAAGCATATCAATAAGCAACGAATTCAAATCATGTTTATCATATATGATCATCTCTGTAGCATACTATGCAATATGACATGTCTCTCTGTTCTTTAGTTATGATTTATCGACCAAGTGTTGCCCCAGGAATTTCACCTCAAAAGGTTCTATAACCGGATCAAGTAAACATGTAAGACCCGGAATACTGTCGGTCATAGGGATTCGAAGATCAACCTTTCTCTAATATCCGATGATCACTCTGTAAGATCCGAAGATCATTTTGTAAGATCCGAAGATCACTCTGTAGCATAGGACCCGTAGGTCTTTCTATATCATATAGACCCATAGGCCTCTCTGTATAAACCCATAGGTTTCCTCTGGTGAAATTTGCAAACACTGGCTACGATAATCACAACGCCTGTAATTAAGTCCTATGGAAATGCATTTATGCAATATACATTTCATAGCAATATCTCTCATATAAATATGTAGCCGGAGTTCAGTACCGGTTAGCAATCTCGACTGGTCGGATTTCAGTACAGACTCAGGAACCACAAACAAAGCAATTCATATATCATATATCTCTGGTTGACCGAGCTTCATTACCGGTCCAAAAATTCAATATAACTATAACATTTCACTTTTCACATATCACAGTTGATCGGGCATCATCACCGGTCCAAAAAATTCATATATAGCATATATAGCAATATCACATATGCATCTCTCTATAAATGTAAGTAAGTGGATTAACACTTACCTCTCTGCTGTGAGCTCGGTTGGGCCTCGGGTTGCTTACCCCGTGCCGCTCGCGAACTCGACGCTCCTATAGTGCATAACATAGCAACCAAGTTCAATAATCAAATCAGGACTCCGTATAAGCTATGATGCATGCTTTAATATTTAATTCTCTGATTTAGTTGAGTTTTAATTTCAATCCGTATAATTTTTTATGATTTAAAACTCAATCTCTAAAAATCTCTACTTTAAAATCATTTAATATCATATTAAAAATAATTAAAAATCTCTATTTATCATATATAATTAATCATTATTATAATTATTAAAACCATTTATAAACTTTAAATAAACTCTTTAATACTTTAAAATCAATTCACAATTAAAAATCTCTAATAAAACATTCAATCTCTAATTTTTAGGCTAAAAACGGCCTTAAAATTAATTTCTGATGTCAAAAACGGATTCGAGACGTCAAAATTAGGTTGGTAGGGTCAAAACATAATTTATAAAAGTTTCGGGCCAAAATTGTAATTAATTAAAAGTCCAGGGACCAAATTGCAATTACATAATTGCAAAAAACTGCCCAAAAGGGCCAAAATGTAATACTGCAGAAACATTAGGGGTCAATTTGCAATTATTAAAAGTTAAAACAGTTGGACTAAATTGAAAAGAAGAACAAATGCTTGCTGGAGGGCTTATTTGCAAAAACAATTAAACTTCAGGGGTCAAAACAGAATTTACCAAAATCAGGCACCAAAAACGGAATTCCCCAAAACAGTGTCGTTTTTGTTAGCCCGCAGCCTCCCCTACGTGTCTCGCGCCCGCGTGCGCCTGGCACCCAAAATGCACGCAGGTGTTGCCGTTTTGGGGCCTGCCCAGCCGCCTACCTCTACAGTCCTCCTGCCGAGAAAACCAGTCTCTCAAGCCTACTTTCCGACGATCGTACATCCTCCTCCGGTGGGTTTTCGGCCAACTAAGACCATCTTTCTCTTCCTTTACACACCCTCTAGCTAATCATCGGAGCTAAATTCCCAGAAACCCTCTAGATTAAAAGATACAAGTCCCCAAAGTTGGCTTCTCACTCTGTTTTTTCCCAGAATCCATAACCTCGCGATTTTTGCGGAACCGAAACCGTACGACGTTGTCGCAAAATTAGGGTTCCAAAAATTTTTAAAATATGTTAATAAACTCATATTAAAATATCAAATTCATTTGGTTCATATTTTACGCGATTCCGACATTTTTCGGTCGCGCGAGTCCAAAAACCCTAATTAGCTCCGTTTGTGTCTTTTGACGGCAAACGAGCCTATAACATAGCTTATAACTCTTATTCAAATCATATATTATCATATTCAAAACATATAATTCATGTTCATGTCATATTTCATATCAAAGGATAATGCATTTTAATTAAAAATGCCCGAAATGCATGTAATGACGTCGGAACGACGTAGGTTAAGGTTTGGGGTGTCACATCCGGTCTTTGAATTTCTTGTTGAAGTGTCTGGCCATTTGCCTTTGATAACCTTGGATCTGATGCAAAGCCCATAGTCTTCTTTCATCTAGACCCAAAAGTTAGTGATAATAATTGTTGATCCAATCGGCCTCACTGATTTGGCTTTCTTGGATGACTCTGGCTGAATGAACTTCGAGTTCAATAGGGAGTACCGCTTTCATCCATATACTAAGGAATACGGGGTTGCCCTAGTTGGAGTTCAGATGGCATTTCTGTAACCCCATAAGGCATAGGGTAACTGTTCATGCTAGCTTTTATGGTTCTGAATCATTTTCTGAAGGATGATTTTGATGGATATATTTGCAGCTTCTACAACCCCGTTTATCTGAGGTCTGTAAGGAGAAGACTTTTTGTGATGTTGGATTCTCTTATCCTTTAACAAGCTTGCAAACTCTTTTGGAAGTGGGTTCCATTGTTAGTGATGATTTCGGAGGGTGTTCCATACCGATATAAGATGTTAGTACAGACGAACTGTGCTGCTTTTCTATCATTCAGGACTGAATAGGAGGCCACTTCAACCCATTTTGTGAAGTAATTCACGGCTACTAAAATGAACTGGTGGCCATTTAAGGCCTTTGGGTTAATCTTTCTAATAACATCAATCCCCCAAGTAGCGAAGGGCTATGGTGAAGCTATAGGGTTAAGAGAGACTGGTGGTTGCCTTTGTAGCTTGGCAAAAATCTAACATTCATGACATCGTTGTGCGTGTTTCACACAATAAGCATTCATGGTCAGCCAATAGTAACCCAAGTTCATGATTTTTTGAGCCAAAGCCATTCCATGCATGTGTGGACCGGATTCCCCACCATGTACGGATTCCATGATTGATTCGGCTTCTGCCTCGTCTGCACACCTTAGATGGATGCCATTCCAAGTTCTTTTGTAAAGTACATCTCCAATAAGGATGTAACTTGTTGTTAACTGCCTTAAGGTCCTTTGATCAGTTTTGGACGAACCTTCCGGGTACTTTTGATTTTTGAGGTAATTTAGAATATCCCAATACCATGGTTTGTCGTCTACCATGTGCATTATGGATGCTGGTTGCTCTTGAAGTTGAACTATCAGTGGTCGGATGATTTTTCCTTCCCTAACGTCCATCATTGAGGCCAAAGTGGCTAAAGCATTAGTAAATTGATTCTTAGTCCTTAGCAAGTAATCAAAGGTCAAATCATCAAATTGCCGAGCTAATTCATCTAGGCGTCGAAGGTAGGGGACTAGACGCTCTTCTTTTATCTTCCATTTCCTTAGGGCTTGAGAGACTATTAAGTTGGGGTCATCGAAGACCTTTAAACTTCTTATTCCTTGGTTTAGGGTTGCTTCTAGCCCTTTTATACAGGCTTCGTACTTTGCCTCATTGTTGGTACAATCGAAGCCTAGTTTGACTGCAATTGGGATGTATTCTCCACAAGGAGTTTTGAATACTTTTCCGATCCCGTTACCATGTTGGTTTGAAGCTCCATCAAAGTATACTTCCCAAGGGGTATTATCCACATTTAAGAGATCTTCATCAGGGAATTCTATCTCTTGTATTTGGTCTGTAATGGATAACTCAGCCAACTGGTCTGTTATGGCTCCACCTTTAACTGCTTTTCTTTGCATGAATTTTAGATTAAAGGCTACGAGCACTGACACCCACTTAGCCATTTTACTATCGAAAACCGGCCTTTCCATAAGGAATTGAAGGCACTCGATTCTGCAATGACGTAAGTGGTGTAAGATGAGAGGTAGTGCTGCAGTTTTGTGCAAGCCCAAGTTAACTTCTCAATCTGGTTATACTTAAGCTCGTATTCCAGCATCCTTTTGCTAAGGTAGTAAATGGCATTTTCGACTTTGGAGTCTTCTGCTTGTTGAGCTAGTAAAACTCCTGTGGCTTCATCAGTTACTGATAGATAAAGAAGTAATGGCTTCCCCAACCTAGGAGGTTGTAGAACTGGTGGAGTTAGCAAATACTAGAAGAAAAACTAGGGTTTCGGGTGGAAATCAGAGGGAAGAAGGAAAAAGAAGATCAAAACGCGTATGTTGGCTGTGTTTTGATCCTCAGAGGCGTGCCCAAAATGACGGAAGGAAGCCACGTTTTGATCTAGGGGGCAGCGGCCAAAACGTAGGGTTCATTTGCGTTTTGTGGCGTTTTGCGCGCCCAACACCTGTTTTCGGTAAAAATTGCATTATAGCCCCTGAACTTTTTCCTGCATGCATTTTAGCCCTTCTGGGCAGTTTTGCAAATTCTTTTTTTTAAATTTTAGATTGGTCTTTGATTTTAAATATTTATATTTTTGACACAGAGACTTTTATAAATTATGTTTTGACCCTTCTAACCTAACTTCGACGTCCTGAATCCGTTTTTGACGTCAGAAATTAATTTTAAGCCCGAAAATTAGAGATTAAATGTTTTATTAGAGATTTTTATTTACGAATTAATTTTAATTTATTTAAGAGTTTATTTAAAATTTATAAATGGTTTTAATAATTATAATTATGATTAATTATAATTATTATTGTGAATACTCGAATTTTTAGGCCCGGAAAACCGAGTTCCTCAGACTGCAAACAGTCGAGCCGGACTGGGCGTCACCGGAAAACAGTGCCGGAAGTATGCCTCCATGGTACTAGAAATGTCTGGGATTTTATGAGGGTCACAGAAATGCCCTCGGAAAAGCCATCGGAGTCCTGGAACGTCACGAAAAGGCTCTGGAATGAAAAACGCACGAGTAGCTGAGGTAGGTCGCCCTAGGCCGCCCTCCAGAGCGCCCCTGGTCGCCCTCCAGAGCGCCCCTGTTCGCCCTCCAAGAGCGCTCCGGGCCGCCCTAAGTCAATTATTCACCCAAATTTAACCTTAAATATCCCCTTTAACACACTTCTTCCCCACACCTTGAACTGTGTTGACAGCCGCTCTCTACTCCCTTTTTGCCTTCGGGGATTCCTCATCTCCAGACAGTTCTCTATTGCTTTCTGCATTGCATTATTGTGATAACTTGCATTCATTCATAATAATCACTTATAAAATAAGTCCAAATCAAACTAAAGCTGCGAAACGGATGGCAATTACCACAGGTATAGATCTAAACTTAATCCTTTTGATATAATTGTCCTCTCCTCCTTCTCAAATCATGCATACACGACATTTTGCATAGCATACTCACGCCTTCTGGCCTCAAGGCCTAAATAAATTGATCTTTTGGCCGCAACGCCACCCTAAAATCACATTTTGGCCCCATGTCCTAATAAAACCTCTTTTTCCGTAGTGGCAACATACTACAATGCTTATTTTAGCCAAAAGGCCTAGAATTCTCCCTCTGCAGAAGCATTCAAAAATCATCTTTTCGGCCCAAAGGCCTAATAAAAAGTCAAAAATCAATCTTCCCCAGTGGAAACAACACAAAATTACATTTTTTCGACCACGGACGTCGATAAACTCCTTTTTCGGCCACAAGGCCTAAATTTCACATTTTTCGACCATGGACGTCGGTAAACTCCTTTTTCGGCCATAAGGCCTAAAAATTACACTTTTCGACCACAGACGTCGATAAACTCCTTTTTGGGCCATAAGGCCTAAATTTCACACTTTTCGACCACGGACGTCGATAAACTTCTTTTTTGGCCACAATGCCTAAAAATCACACTTTTCGACCACGGACGTCGATAAATTCCCTTTTCGACCACGGACGTCGATAAACTCCCTTTTCGACCACGGATGTCGATAAACTCCCATTTTGGCGAAAAGGCCAAAATTCACACTCACACACTCATAGCATGCATACATGTATCCCTCCCCCTTCATCACGCCTTTAAATAGGCAAGTTGGAACTACATTGACCTTGATCTCTCATTCAAATGAGAGTATGTAGGCATATTCGAGATCTAACCTCGAATAGCAGGTCTACCCTTAACTTTATCAAATCTCTTCATCCACATCCTGCATTACATACATTTATGAGAAAGAACATTCGGATGAATGCATGACATAACCTCCCAATCCACCTCGGGTTCGTAGACTTGTGTCTTTCATCCATTGGGGTGATTGACCTAAAAATAGGTTAATCGCAAAACGGAGTCACTAGGGGTTCTTTCTTAATTTTTTTCCTTCATCAAAATAAATTAAGTGGCGACTCTACACACATACATCACCCCGAGTGAACATCCCCGGCAAACCCGTCCTCACGGGCGGACCACGGCGACTCGGAAGGGACCGATTTTAGTAAGGGTTCACAATCTGGCGACTCTGTTGGGGAAAAAGACTTAACTAAAGTTAAGTGAAGGTTACCATTGCATTCATCTCCATTGCATTCTTCTCTTCTAAACTTTGTTTTGCAGGGACAAGTACCATTTCCTAAAGGAGCCTTGAAGAGATTGAACGAAAAAAAATAAATAAAATCAATTGCATTTGCATCTGATGTGCATGATTGAATATTTTGAGCATAAAAAATGAATTTCAAATGAATTTCTTCTCTCTCTTCAAACTTCTTGAGTCGGGATAGCAAGTAGTGCTAGATGGGCACGCCTCCTTGGTGATCGTCCACGGACAGCCAAAGCATCCCACCTTGGTACCGAAAACCACTTCTAATCCTTTTAGAGGTGGCCCAAGAGTAAGTCATACCACTGGATTCACGCGAAACTCTTTGTTTCACATGTGGTTAAGTATATCCTTACTCTAGGTGCACAAGGGTCCCTATTAGCCACTTTGTTTTCTCATGTAAATTAGAACCTCCCCCCTAGGATACCCTGGATTGGATTATTGCATTCATCCCATGACATTAAAATGAATTATGGCGTGATGATGTGTGCATTCATACCACCTATAAATAGGTGGGGCAAAAAAAGAGAGAGAAAACAAAGAAAATAAAAAAATAAAAAAAGAAGGAAAGAAGAAAGGAAGGGAATTGGGATAAATGAATCATGAACAAGCAACTAATTGGACTAAGAGTCTATCCTATACCTAACCCCACCTTACCCTAGATACCTAATTCTTTTCCCTTTTATCCACACAGGTACTTACCCAACAAGTGTCATCACCTATTTCAGAATCACCACCAACAAGTCCTATACCTTCTCCAATGGCCTCCCTAGATGATATTAGAGTCCTTTTGAGAGAACAAGCTGATGAGATCAATGTCCAAATGGAAGTCAGAATGGAAGCTAGGATAGTTAAAGCCCTAGCCAACCAGAAAGTTGCCCTCCTGTTTGAATTAGGAATTGGGGCAAAAGGAGCCTCAGCTTCCGGAAAGGAACCTACTAATATCCTTGTCATTCATCTGGAAGACCAACCCTCTAAAACTACTAAGTTAGAGTCTCAAAAGATGAAAGAGAAACTTGAGGCTCTAGAAAGGTCCGTACCGTCCTTAGAACTCACAAAGAACTAGTAGACATGGACTCCTTATCTTTGTTTCCTGATGCTCGATTACCCACCAAATTTAAGATGCCCAACTGTTGACGCTCGATTTTTGAAGCCCAAAATCTAAAAGAGAAGTGTGTAAGGCAAAAGAAAATACATTTATTTTATTTGTAATTTCTCCTTATTCTGTAAAAAAATTAAGGAAAAGAGGAGAAAATAGTAAAGGAAAAAAAATGAAAAAATAACAAAAAGGGAAAAAATGAAAAAAAGGGAAAAAATGTGAAAGAAAAAAAAAAGAGAAAAGGAGAAATTTGGAAGAAAGTAGAAGAAAATGTGAAATTGGGAAGAAAATAAAAGAAAAAGGATGTAATTGAAAGAAATTGGAAGTAGAGAGGAAGATTTGAGGGAAGGAAGGG
>CANUEY010398576.1:0-39199 GCA_948099555.1 Croton setiger
AGGGTGTTCGAAAAACAGTTCGCGAATAGTTATATTCGATTCGAGTTCGGTTCGTGAAATATTCGAACTCGAAAATTCGGCTCGAATTCGGTTCGTTTAAATTTCGAATACGAATCGAATCGAATCTTTTCCGAATCGAACACCGAATGAACCTCGAACTGTTTGGTTCTTTTACAGCCCTACTTGTAAGATATTAAATTTAGCAACAATTTTGACTAAAAAACCTTCGTTGGATAAAATAAGCATCCATAAATGAGGATATATATGTCTTTTACTTGGTTAAGTTTAAAGTGCTTTAAGCAATTTTAAAAACAGCAGTTAAATTCTGACTTTTTTTTTTTTTTTCCCAAATCTGCTTAAAAATTTAGACAAACGATGAGTTCAACTGTTAAAAGCTAAAATTGACTTAAAAGAATGTTTGACTAGCTTTTAAGCCCATACTAGATACTGAAAAAAAGAACTGGATATTATACACAGTCACATAACCAGAATCCATATAAGAGGGAGCAATCCAAAACAAAGACAAATTGCAAGGCATCAATATAATTGTTGAGAATCATAGACTCAAAATTCACTGATCTAAAATATATTTTTCTTCTCTAACCTGTTCTTGAGTTCAAATATAAAATATGAACTGATTGGCCAAAAAAAAAAAAGAAAAAAATTGAGCAGGGCAGAGTTGATTAGCCCTTTAATGGCAGACCTACATAATCCACTATATTTCAGTTAGAGAGCAAATAATGCTACAAAGGACTCTTAAACACAGTCTTCTGCAAATAGGTGATTATTGGATTATAATAGTTGATGAACACTGTAATAATCATTTCTTCTCTTCCTCAAGTCTGACAACAGAGCGCACTGGAATTTCGAATGCCACGCTCACAAGCTTAGCCATTTTGCCGCAGAAGTTCTGCCTAAATTGTTAGCTTTTCCAAATTTACATCCACCCCTATGCCCTTGTTTGACAGATTGTTAAACACAGCAGGTATGTTGGATTTTAAAGCAGCTGATATTGCCTGATCAATCCCATAATTAATATGATTATAGATTCTTTAAAATTTTTTGACATGAAATCATTTATGAAATCAATCACAATAAATTATTCTAAGAAAATTCTTACCTCTCTATTCTCCTCTGGTTGGTGCTTGACTACATCTAATGGCCATTCACTTACTAGCTTCTCAAGTTCAATGACAATACCAGCCTTTTTGGCGTCTAGAAAAGCCTACATGCACCAAAACACTCGTTATCTTAGATGACTCGATCAAATACATCATGACGAAGGAACAGGTTCATGAATTTGTTCTGTTCATTCATTCTAATTCAAATGCTTTCGAGTTTCAATATTTATTTACCAAGATACAGGTTAAGTTTGATTTAGAAAGCAGGTAATTAAACTTCAAAAATATTTAACTTGATTGTGCTGGTTTAAGAAGAACTAATGATTTGTTGAACTGTCTTGTTTTCTCATTTTCGCCCATCTCTTTTTTCTCTTCTCTTAGCAGAAAGAAAGCACAAATCTTTAAAATAATATGAATAATGAGTAATTTTGGACAGGTAATCTGTAATATATTTAAAAGTTATGTAAAAAAGATAGTAATTGGACAGTGACCTGACTAAGTTCAATAATGACAGCAGCAGCATCCTCAATCTTATGTTCTAGTATTAGAGCCTGCAAAAGAAGCCACCTGATTGAACATTTAAGAACTCTCACTTCTCAAGTGCCTAAATTTACCAAATCACATTTAAGTCCATCAGCCATCCGGTTGATAAAGAAACAGAATTTATTACCTTGGCGCAAGAAAAACCACTCGCAAGAGTGTGCCCCTGCACTGTCTCAGACCTCAACTTCTCAATTTTCCACAATGACTCTGTATCACCTATAAATGAGAAACTTCAGATACTACATGAGAAAGAGATATAAATTGGTTCCGAGCACAATAGACCATTTTCTTTTCAACAAATGGTTAAAACAACTTTGGATAAATTGAAATGATGTTGAAACCTTCAGATGCCTTCTCCTTCTAACACATGATACATTACAGTAGAGATACTTCAAAAAAATGGATATTTGGAGAAAGGAAACTCTCCAGTCTCAACCTCAGATCAATCAACAACAAGGCAAATTGGAGAAAAGGAAGAAAGGGTAGAATTCAAGATTAAATAGAACCTAATTGTTTTTTTGAAAATCTATAAGAATGTTTCACGTCATTAAAAACCAGAATCCAAACAACGAGCAATACTGGCACAATTTCTATTTAAGTGATGGAAAGTGATGTCAAACATAAATATACCATCAAATAATTTTTTTAAAAAAAGAAAATTGAATCTATAACTTAGCATACCTCTTTTGATAGCAAATTCCATCCATGTGTCAAAAGCAGTTTTTCGCAATTTTACTCCAGCCTTGATAAACCTCTTTGAGTACTTTGAGATCAGTTCCCAATTGCCAACATTATAACAAATACTGCAAATGTTTACTCCAATATCAAAATCATACTCATCCTCAAAGTGGTTCTAACTTCTTCCAAGCCAATATAGTGATCTTTCATTAACAGAAAATTTAGTTGAGGGCAGTATAGATCCTTTGTGATATAGAACTTCACAGACCAAATATACGTATTCATATCAAAGTATGAGTTATCAGACTCAAAACGTCATACAAAGTTGCTTCAAATAACAAGAATATTATGCTCAGATAAATATCTAAAGAAAAGATCCAAAGGCAGTCACAATCATATAGACATATCTCTACATATACCAAGTCAAAACCAATGAATACGAACCAGTGAAGGGATTTCCTTTACAAGAGTGCTATGAGTTGCCAACTCAGCTGAAATTTCCCAAGGAAATTTTGCATAACTCAACCATCAGGATTTAACCAAGTAAAACAGAAGAATAGAAGATTTTAGAACTCTAGGCCAATGTACCTGAAAACAATATCTGCTGTACTAGGTTGAAATGGAATCTCATTCTTTTTCAAGATTTTCAACACTTCAACCATCAAATTTACATCATTGTGTTCCTTAGCATGTGACTGCAAATCTCAGTTACAGCAAACATTTAATATTAAAAAAAAAAAGAAGGAAAAAACCCAAAGCACATGAAAATCCCATAATAATATTAAAGAGTCAAGCAAGTAAGGCAATACCAGCAAATGGTTAGCAGATCCAACATTAGGGGTCAGTCCATACACATTATGCAGCCATAAGGCCTTTTTTCCTGCAATCAGGATAACAAATTTTCATACAACTATATAAAGATACAGTAACGGCATTTTTTTCAGACATTTCTTGACTGTCTATATAGACTAACTAATGCCAATTCAAAAGTTTAAATAAGATATGAGAAATGGCTGAATAAGTTTTCACAAATACACACCAAAGTCAATGGCTCCAGCTCGAGCACATGCTTTCGTCACTTCACGGCAAAGATGGAAATTAAAATTGGAGTGTATACGAAGATTCGAAAAACGCTGCATAGGAAGGCATTATTCAGAATTCCAAGCACTACCAATTCATACAGCATATTGCTAAGGTGGAAAAACACAATAATCCAAAAAGATAAAAGAAACTAACAAATATTCTGAGATTCTTCAAAGTGTTGAATAGAAGTTTAATATCTTCTCGATTTTTACTATTCTCTATCAATGACCACAACCAAGCATTCGGAGCCATTGAGCGTTTAACATTAACAGATTCAAGAATTTTATCGTAAAGCTCTTTCACAGCCTCTGCATTCAACAAGAAAAAGCATTGATCACGTTTTAGTGCTTGCATAACCAACTAAAAAAAAGGGGAAAATTTTCCTAAAAAAAAGGGAAAAATGATTACAGCATAATAAAACACGAACCTGTTGGGTTGCTTTCAGCACTAGTAGCTTCAGTAGAAAATGATGTTTTTGCATTCCTTAAGCACATTGGTTTATGTGTCATTAGCAAATGATTGCCTTGAACAATACATGCCAAAAGTCAGAATCTTTATAATTCACTGGAAAAAAATCTCATTAATTACTCAGCTATTCAGTTTTAATCAACATTTTCGTAGTCCAATTTATGCAATTTTCTATCATTTCACCTAGGTTTCTCAGCAACCAAACAAAGTACCCAATTGCAAATAAGGAAAAAGGAATTGTTTTCCCATTATGGGAGAGGAATAAAGAGTACCAGAGAAGTGGAACGAACGGGAAGTGACGGAGTTGCTATATTGCCATTGAGTATGAAAGTGCGGAGAGATCAGAAATTGAGTACCGGGGGTGAGCAAATGGTGATCCGCCGCCGCTGGGTTGAGGAGGAGAACTTGAGCTTGAGGCTTAAAAGCTCTAGAGAATCGACGAACGTTTGATAAGACTTGCATAGCTTTGGATTGTCCCAGTTATGGGTGAACAGTGGACTCGGCTTTTATGGCTGAACTCGGCGAGTAAACAATTAACTGATCAGGGTTTTGGAAGGGGAGAAGAGAAAGGAGGAGAGTGTAACATGGAATGGCGACCCACCGTTACTCCGTGCACTTGCGTTTGCCGATTTGCAATTTCCAATTTTCCTTCACTATTTTTTTCTTTTTTAAATGAGAATTACTATGAGATCCCTCAAATTTGCTTAGTTTTCTAAAATATTCTATCGGATCCTCCCCATTTTGAAGAAATATAGTATTTATATGTAAATTCGAAAATATAAATTAAATAAAAATACAAAACGTTTAGTTTTGCGTCCATTTTACCATTTAAAAAAAAATTATCCAGAATTAACATAGTTTTTTTTATTTATTAAAACTCTAAATTTTTCTTAAAAATTTCCAAAATTCAATTTATTTTTTGACTGTAAATTTTTTAAATTAGTCTACTAAAATGAAACTTTATTAGAATTTCAGAATTGGTTTTTATTTCGAGAAATGACCACCAAAAGTATTTTTACATTTCATTATTTCTGGTCAAAATGATTCAATTATTTCTCTCTTTCCAGCCGACCAACATTGAAGATCTTACTTTTAAAAGACTCTCTAGGAATCAAGTAATCTACCGATAATCTTAATTTGCGAAAAAAATAGATTGAAACAAACAATTGCAACAAAGGTTGAAATCACAATTTTCTACTCTTCCACACTATTTTTGGTTGGTTTTTAGGACAGAGAGGCAATGACATTGATTGATTCTACTAGTGCCTAGATGTTCTTTGTCAACCGGACTTCATCCCGGTGGTGGCGGCTTGGCCTAGAAGTGGCATCAGATGCATATTCATGCCCGTTTTCAGGCCTGTCAAAGAGAGAAAAAAAAAAGAAAGAGAGGTTGGCTTGAAAGTTATTGTTTATTTTAAAAAATTACCGTTTTAGCCTAAAAAAAATTAAAATAAACTTGCCACTGTATCTAAATTTATATTTTTATAATCTAACGTTTCGAATATAACCATAATTTAAAAAAAAAAAAAAAAAACCCTCACCACCCCTTCAAGATTTTATCAAATACAAATATGTAAGATATAACATGTAAACCAATTAATAAAATATTTATCACCATTTTGAAATTATTTTCATCAAATCAATAAAAAAAAAAAAGCTAGTCTTGTAACCTTTTAATTAGTACCCTTTTGATCATTTAAATAGATATAAAAAAAATAAATGGAAATTAAAAAAAAAAAAAAAACCACCACCTTGGGGTTATTCAATACAATCACTCCATATCAGAATCACCCAAAAGTCTAAAAAACAAGGAAACAACATTCTTATGGATTGCTGTGTATGTAAATGTAAAGTTTTACATCAACCCAGAAGCTTGATTTCTGGGTTTCAACTCTATAAATTGTGGCAAGAATAACCTTAGAGAAATTCTGAGGTACAAATCCAATCATATTGTAATGCTACAGTCTATCAATTGATAAGGAATAATAATCATTGGAAATGTTTCTGCTTCTGCGACTAAGATACATCCTCTCTGTTCTACGCTCGACCGGGGATGTAAGCTTTCAATATATCTTTATATGGCTGAAACCATAACTTTTAACTCATTGAGGAAGAACAGGAGGAGCAATTGTGCGAGTATTGTATGATTTGCAATGGCTGCATTTCTGCCCAATTATGTGGAAGTAGACTTCCGTTGTGTCGTTACAATCATTACATAGAATCCAAACCTGCAAAAAAGCCTGTTTTTCAGAAATTTTCTGCAGCAACAACTTTGAAAAAAATAATCATGCAATGTGATTCAGAGAATTTGGTCATTCTCCATGTCTAGCTTTCCAGTTTTATTAGAGCATACATGCAAGGCCGAACAGCGAAATGGGTATATGACGCAATAAACCAAGGTCAAACTAAACCAAGTTAAGAAGGTTAGAAATGTGCACCTTCTTGTAGCGGTAATCCTCAGGCATGACGGTCGCTTCTATCTGAAAACATAATCAACAACGAATCAGAATTATATCAGTAATCAAATGGTATTCAAAACCAAAAATTGATTATGAGAACATGCAAATAACCGAAATGTTCTTGGGGCAAGCAACTATTGATTATCTAGTGAGTTTTGGTTCACAAGCCTACCTCCTCATCTATTCTCTTCCATGTCTTAGACATGTCAACCACTGATCTGGAGCATATAGGACAGCAATATCTGGATAATGATGATATAATGTAAGTCAAAACTAACTTTGGAATTGAGAACCATAAAAGCACAAGTGAAGAACAACATATGGGAGCTTACTTGTCCCGCTTTATCATCTCAAGATAGCATTCAACATGCATTGTGTGCCCGCATTTCATCACAGAAGTGTCTTTTAGTGAGTCAAATAAGTACTGCAGAATTTCATTATAGAAGGTGTCATCACATCAAGAAAATTTTCAGTTGTCTGATTAATTAACCAAAACATAATACAGACCTCAAAACATATCGGGCAATGGTGGTGCATAGAGTTCTCCACACATGAATGGTTGTCAAGTAGACCAACGGCATAACAAGAACCTGTACATAATAAACATTATTGGTATACTACATATTCAGGTAAAACCATAAAAAGAAACAAAAAGCACATCATTTATGCATGAAATCTTTTAAAAATAAACTAGCAGTGATTTTCAATGCCTCGAAAAAAAAATGAATATAAATAATACTGCAACAGAAAGCTAGCTGTTTATAGCCACAAGATTCAAGAGCAGGAAAAGCAAAAGAACAAGGCAGCTAGTGCATACC
The DNA here is from genome assembly GCA_948099555.1 of Croton setiger. Classification (NCBI taxonomy): domain Eukaryota; kingdom Viridiplantae; phylum Streptophyta; class Magnoliopsida; order Malpighiales; family Euphorbiaceae; genus Croton; species Croton setiger. The sequence goes on from CANUEY010398576.1 coordinate 7,171, forward strand.
ACATTTCTTGCAGTGGAAATAGTTTCCGCGACCGCCAACTCTGGTTTAAATTACAACAGACACAAAAATTTAGCCTCACATATTCATCAGTACTATTTAGGAGACAAAGAAACAGGACAAGTTACATCGAAACTGAGCTTACTCACCTACAAATCCCACAATCATCACAATGGAACTGTCCTTTCTCTAGCTGCAGCATAGATTACCAAAAATTAAAATCAACTAAAATGTCACAAGGACTATAAATGTTGAGATACGTTGTGCATATACTAGTAACACAGTATATATATTACAAATGGCAAAAGGCAAGTTGTTCAGTGAAATAACAAGGGTAGTTCAATTCTAGAAGGTAAGATTACATCATCATCGAAGAATTTGCATGATTCACAGAAATATTCACCCATATTGACACCACAATTCGTGCAAACTTTAGCAACCTGGAAATTTTCAATGGATTTGCTTTAGAACAAGCAGAAAAAAAAAAGAACATTAAGCAGTAGGAACAAGGAGTTTTAAATTGTAAATGTAGAAGCATACACACCGGCTGCTCTGTGTCACAAACTGAACATATGACCTGAAACATCAACAAAACCCCATTTTGTCTCATCACTTGTCGATTGAAAATCCAATAATTTAAGGGAACTTGATTGAAAAATTAAGAATGAACATCAAACAAGAATAAGTATTGTTGAAGAGAAAGAAAGAACACACTTGCGTTACTTCATATCGGTCGATCTCGTGCCTGTCATAAGGGTTCTTCAACATGCTCTGATGAAACAAAACAAAGGAAAGGTAGAATAAATCCATATCAGAACAAGGTTCAGTTGACTTTGTATACGAATTATTAACATAGAAGGCAATAGGTGATTTAGAAAATTCAACCACATGATCTAGTAATTAAAGGAGCTACAAAGAACTGCGTAATAATAAGAAAACACTCAACTCCGATAAGAAAAAAGGAAGAAAGAAAATAAACATAACCCAGATCAGGATTTGAAAAATAAGAGAGAAATCAAACTAAAAATGGACAAATTATACCGTAGCTTCGTTGTGACAATGGCGACAAGAGAAGATCTCGTTGCAACAGGGAGCTCGAATCCTGCATCTTCTCCTATAATGCTTGCACCTACAAAAGAACACGAAAAAATACAATAATCAATATCAGAACACAAGAAATAGAAGAAAAAGCTCAAAAAAAAAAACATATTTACCCATAACCCATCTTCCCAAAATCAAGACGTCCATCAGAAGAGACAGCACCTTCCATTAGTTTTGGAGAGAAATGAGTCTTCGATAGATTTGCGGAGAAAGCGTAGAACAAGGAAAACAAGGAAGGCCAAAATAGGAGTTTCCTGATTTGGGAAGAAGGATGATGGATTGGGTTGCTTTCGTTGGGTAACGTATGCCCAAATCCTCAGAAGAGTGATAGGTAAGGTCCCATCACCACCAATAGACCATTCCTTGATTTTATACTATATAAATATATTGAAATCAATCAATTAATTTCGTTATATTCAGAATTTTTTTCTTTTTAAAAGAAGAAGATAAATTAATTTGTGATTAATAATGGAATTTTATTGTAGTAGTGTTATTACTACGCCCACTTGCAGGAGAGGATAAGGGGGGAAGAAGGTGGGATGACGTAGACGAAAGAGACAGCGCCGTTATATAAGCGAATTGGAATAATAAAAAGCGGTAATTTTTTTTTTTTTTGGTTGGCGCATTTTTACAAACACTTACAAGACCATATTAATATTACTTTTTTTAAAACAATAAAAAACTAAAATTATTCAATTCGTAAGGTAAGAAAAAATACAATAAAAAGTGTTAAATTTGTCTGGCTTTATTTTTTAATTAATCACAATTGTACTGCAAGACTTTTAATTATGAATGATAAATTTATTTGTTTATTTATATATGATCACCTAAAAAGATTTTTCAATTTTTTAATGAAGTTATTAATATAGATATGTTGCATTAAAAAAAAAAAACAAAAACGGGTATATGAGGTTGCATAAATATTAAAAATGGCTACTTTATAGTAATTTTCTATTCGCAAATATGTAGGACCCAGTAGACATGGCAATGGGTTGGGTTGGCCTGTTCGGCCCGCCTGGCCTAACTCGGACCGGTCTGCCATTGAACCGGAATCGGTCGAACCATGATCGAAATCGGTCCGTCGGCAGGCCGGTTTAGGTTTAATGTTTTTTCGAATCATATGTCGAACCGTCCAAACTGTTTAATTGAACTTCCGATTAACCAGACTGCAAAATCGTCGGTTAATTGCGAACCGATGATTCACCAAACTAGTTACGATTCCACTACCGTTCGAACTGTGGTCCAACCGGCCGAGCTCGAAATCGGCCCAGTCCGGTTTGTGGCCACCTCTAGAGCTAAGTTATAAACTATAGATTGGAGAGTTAGATTTTTTTAAAAAAATTTAAAGGTGTAAAAATGAAAATAAAATAAAAGAAAAATATCCGATTGGAAAAATAAAATAAAAGAGGAGATCCGATTTTTTAAGGAACACGTGACATGCTTAATATAGAAACTTGAAAGCAACCAATGGATACCTTCCCATACCTAAATTAGCTAAGGATCTTTAATGCCATGGTTTTTTTCACTTATGGTACCTTAACTTTTTGTTGAATTTAGTTTAGCATACAAATAAATCTAAATTTCAATTTAGGTATTAAAACCGAGGCAACATATCAACAAAAAGTTCAAATAAATAGATGAAATTTACCTTTTATAGCATTGAATTCTCTTTTCCTACAAAATGGTCACTTTTTATTTTTTACCATTTAAAATCAGCAATATAAATCTTTTTTTTAAAAAAAAAAAAAACTTTAATGATAAATGTAAATATTTTTCAAACACATATGAAAATTTAAGAGATATTTATTTATAGACTAAAATAGTAATTTTGATTTAAGCATTATGTTAGGCTCCTAATTTTTTTTTTATTATAATATTAGACTAAAATTAATTATTTTTCCAATTGAATACACCTAAAATTGTTTTTTATTTTTATTTTTTTAAGACACCTAATATTGTTCAAATAAATGTCTCATTTCAAGTGACATTAATGTTTCTTTAAGAAAATTTAATTTATTTATAAAATTTAAATTATTTTCTTAATATAATAAATTTATATTAATTAAAAATCCAGTTTGAATCATAAATAAATAGTGATACAATATATGTTATTAGATTTAATTAATGATAGTTATATTTTTAGTGGATTCTCAAAAAATGCATTAATTATAGATAATTAATTTTTTTTTCAATTAAAAATGAAACTTATATGTTTTTATTTACAATTGTCTAAAAATAAAATATGATGTATAAAATTGAGCTGCCAAATACCAAAAAAGGCTGATATTAACCTTCAAAAACATAACAGAAAAACAGAAAACACCAAATTACACCAACAATGGAGTCTTTTTTTCAAATCCAAACTAGAATAACAAAAAACGATAAAACAATGAAACACAGGCAATATAAGAGGAGATTAGAGAGAGAAAATCTCTATTCTCCAATTTTTTCTTTTTTCCTTTAATTTTAAAAACCATTAGCAGAAAAAGAAATTAAATGGGCTGTGGGGAATCAAAACATGTTGTTGCTACAGAAAATACCATAATTCGTAAGAAATCAAATAGTGCCAGAAACTCGAAAAGCAAAGATATTAAAACTGTTGATGAAACAAACCAATCTGTAACAGGAGGAAATGCGGCGGAAGTGAAGGAGATAACTGAAAATAAAGAATTGAAAGAAGAGGAAGAAGAAACAGGGAGATTGATTTCGAAAGAATCACCGAATCAATTTTCTTCTTCGAGAAAAGATGAAGACGTTGATGAGTCTTCTGCATCTGAAGCAAAGTCTGAATTTTTCTCTCCTCGGATTGAATCTAGCAAGGAAAACTATTTTAATGAATCTGTTAATAAATTAGACGATTATGTGGAGCAGAATAAGGAAGAAGAGGGAGAGAAATTAGTACAAGAAAAAGAAAATGGTTAGTGAATATATGTTTTTAGATTAAGGTCCAATTTGAAGGGTGTGATTTTTAGCACTTTTTAATTTGAAAATCGACTTATTTACATATTTGTCTGGTCTTTTAATTTGCTTATAAGCTTTTATACAAAAGCAGCGTTTTTATACGCTGAAAGCATAAGAACTACAAACTAAAGGCATAACAAACCCCCAACCCATTTTGATTGATGTCCAAAATGATTGCTTTTTTACAAACTAGTCCCTGAACTTGGCAAATTGACTTAATTTTATCTCCTTTAACTATTTTGAATTCCATATTTATGAATTAAATGTGTCTGAAATAGTGAAAAAATTGGGTAAATTCTAAATATTTATAGGATTTTGTTTTAAATTTGGCTGTTCTAAAGTTGATTACTTTACTTTATCCATGAACAGAAGAAAAGACTGCAACTTTGAAGGAAGTAGAAATGGACAAGCAAGCAAAAGCTGCAGATACAAGTAATAATATTGGAGCAGAAGTTGTTGCAAGCCCTGCCATAGAACAAATGGAGCAGAAGGTTAATTTTTTTTTTTAATTAATATTAATTATAATATTTTACTTTTGAAAAAGAAAAAGAAAATAAATTTAAAAGTATATACTTTATTTTTGCAGGAAGCATTGGCAATATCAGCAAGCAAGGATATAAAGGCAGATTAGAAGAACTAAATGAAGATTGACATGTTTCTCTAATTACCCTTTGTTTATTAAGTTTGTTGCTTTGTTGACTAATTAATTTAATAATCTCCACATTATCTATTAATTATTTAATGAATTTGTTTTTGCTCTAAGCACAGTAAATTTACGAAAATGATAATCAGGTCAGAAGTCATATCATTACTATTTTTATTTATTATTTATTTATTAAAATTTGTATATTATTAAAACTAGTTTTTAGCACCAATGTTCTCGTTTTCGCAATTATTATTTAATTTTAAATTTTTTATATAAATATATGTATAATTGTAGAGTATTTAATCATTTATAAAAATAAAAACATAAAATTAAACTCTACATTAATTTAATTATTTTATAATATATAATTTTTATTTTAAATTTAAAATCGTATAACAATTAAAAGTTTTATATATTTTATTTAAAAAAGGCGTATAAACACTTGAGTTAATAATTATACAATATATTTACAAAATATTTTAAAGACAATAAAACTAAATCTTCATATTATGACTTATTTTCTTATTTTAAACTAATTTACATTGTAATAAAAATTAATAAAATCTGGAAAATGGGTATGAAAAACAGGAATTCAGTATAATTCGACAACTCATATTTCAGAATTTACAACAGATTATATGTGGAATTCCATGTTATCAGTACAGTTTCAACAATGAAGTCTGTTTTCATATTCACAATTTCCTATATACAATTTCCCCTCCCCACTCCGGGGGCACAATCATATCCGCAAGCTAAACCTTTCCAAGATCGACTATTAACGGGCAAAGGATATGTCTTTGTCGGCACTGAACCAACTAATATTTAAGCGCTGTTGCTTCTTCCATCTTTCATCTCCGTTTTCAGTTTCAAAATAGGAGTAGCAGGATCTCTGGACAAAACAACATTTCCTTTAAGATCTGTTTTGCCATATTTCTGTACTCCAGAATCCATCATCACAATCCCACAAGATCTCCATGTCTTTCCCATTAAATCAACGCCATAATAATGTAAATGATCTGCAATGCTTGTTCCACTTACTGACCTATAAAATTAAAATGGGATTATTTTGTTGGTCACAGAATTGGGCATACCATATGGTTCTAAAGGCATTGTCTTCTATTATGCTAGATTTAATGAATATATGCATTTACTAGAATTCTCTACCGCTTGGATCATGTCTGAAATTTAAAATAGTTTGGTGCTTCACTTTGGACCTAAATAAAAATTTCACCCTCACCTTTCATGAAAGTTGCATTTTCACTCTATTTCGAACTTGTTGCAAAATAGATGTAGTTGCGATTTCACCCCGAGCCATACATTTTGTCTAAAACTGAATTAAATATAGATGTTTAGGGACCTCTTTTGTAAGTTTACACCATGTCACCAATCTTTTAACTTAAATGTGCCACGTGGATTGACACATTGGAGAAAAAGGATAGACACCTAGACAACACGTCATGTCGCCAAAACTCAAACCTAAACCTAAAACCAATTCAGTTCCTCTCCTCTCCTCTCTGCCGCTACACTACCCACAACGAAGTTGAGCTCTCTACAATGTGTTTCTTAGAGTTGAGCTCTTGGATGGTGTTCGACTTTTGTCTGGGTGTTGTGACTGACTGTAGCAGTGGCAGGTGAGAGACGGAGTGAAGGATTTCACTGTGATCTGTGACTATATGGGATCAATTTTGGTTTTTCCCATTTGAACTTTATGCGATTTACTGGGATCAAGAGTTAACAATCCGTACTATGGGTTGCCAATCGATGATGGCTGAAAGCTTCCATCGACCAATGCTCTCGCCAAAAAAAAGGGAAGGATCGACTCATATCCTTTCCAAGACCCATGCTTAAAATCCCTTAATGAAGAAGAGGAGGAATCCGACTGAGCTTGTATCATCCTCTGGAGGAGCTTTTGCTCTAGCTTCACTATGTAACAGGTGCTCTTCCAGTTCGAGTACTTCAATTTTTGGTGGTAGAACATAGATTACGAATTCTTCTATTCATGGTGTTTGATTACTGAAGTTTGTTGAATCACTTCATAATATCTTATGCAACTGGAATTGGAGTTCTATTTTTTTGTTATTTCCCAACAATTGGAATTGATCATATTGCTTTGCAAATACTACTAAATTTTAATTTTTTATTTACTGGATTTGGAGAAAGTAGAATTCCAATTTATGAGCTTTGCTTATTTCAATTTCGATGAGAGTCAGATCAGCAAGGAGGAGGTGGGTGCCGATGATGAGCAGAGTTGAAACTGGAATAGGAGGTGGCTGAGCAACTTCGAAGGGGAGGAGATGCAGTTGAGGTGCTTGTTGGTGACATGGCATCCGAGTGTTTGTTCTCTCTCCAATATGTTACTCTAGGTGGCACATTTAAGTTAAAAAATTGGTGATGGGGTAAGATTACTAGACGAATCCCTAAAACATTAGAACTTATTCAGTTTCAGACGAAATGTGGCTCGGGGTGAAATTGCAACTACATCGAGTTCGGGCTGATTTTGCAACAAAGTTCAAAATGGAGTGAAATGCAACTTTCATGAAAGTTGAGGGTGAAATTTCTATTTAGGCCCTTCAATTTGTCACATGAACCTGTAAAAAGGAAAGCTTACCTGCTACAAGTTGGATCTTCGCCAGAAGCATCACATATCTTCTCCACTTGATACACCAGACTTCCCAGTCCAATGCTATATAGCCACACCTGAAAATTGAAGCAGGGACTCTCACTATTTGTAGAATTGGGAAATTGATAATAAAGACACCATGAGTTTTGGGTAGGAAGCATGTCTGCACAAGAATCTCATGACAAGATAGAACCAGTTTAAAAAATGCTTAGATCATAAGGCATGCTAACTTATAGGAGTCCAGAGACGAATATTCACCAAACGCATGCATTCATAATCAAACGACAAACCTCCACTATCATAAATTTATATCTATGGCAATAAGTAATTCAATGCACTGTTCTAATTCAAATTTTGGACACATGAATTACTGCTATAGGAGTGAATTGATCATTCATCTGAACATGTAGACTTTACCTCTCTCGGAAAGTGGTGGTATGTCTTTTGAGGGAAATAGCTATAGTATGGAGGCAAATGAGGTACAACATCATGCTCATTTGTGACACGAATGGTGTTTGGCACAAGCCGGCTATAGTAAGATGCAAAAACAGCATTGCCAATACGAGGTTGTCCGAAAGTCATAACCATAACATTCTCGGCATCGTGGTTAACCTGAGAATATTCAAAATATCAGTTCAATACAACTTCTGCACATAAAAAATCAGATTAATAAAAAAAAGGGTCAACTATAAATAAACATGATTTCAGTAGTTTGAGAATAGAATAATTTTCATTACTATTAGATCAAGTCCACAAAAGGAAGCCATGGCCCCTCCCATTGAATGTCCTGTCACCATGATGTTAAGATCCCCGTAATAATCCTTTGCTCTTCTGACAGCATTTAGAATTCCTGGTCGTAATGTTGTATTATGATAAGCAGAATAAAACCCATGGTGCACCTGAAACAGTGCAATGGAGCAAATAATATAAGTATTCACTAAAAACATAGCTGTTGTCTCATAAAAATTTTCTGCTATACACACCATTGCGTCTGGCATGCCAGGGTAATTTAGATCAAGTTGTTTCCAGAACAAGTCTTCAATCCAATTTTGTACGCTGCAGAAATACAGTGGAATCATCAGGAAGCAATAATCTTGGCATATTTTAATTTCCACATAAGTCTAATTTTAAGAGAAGATAGACTAAAACTATAGTCTGTTGTATAAACATATGCCAATGAACTTAAATAAAATGAGAAGAACCAGAATGTGAAGCCAACCTATGTTCCTGAGTTCCTCGAAATGCAATAACTACAGCATTAAGATTCTTGGCCACACCAACAAATGACTATTGGAGATGTCAGTACATGGAAAAGGGAAAAGTCAATATTAGCAGGAAAAAACAAGGGGTCAGACTGGAAGTGAAATTGCACAAAATGCGAACAGAATGCACCTGTAAACAGTGCTGGATGTCAACAATCAGCTCTATAACCTCAAATCCCTGTTTTCATTCAAATCCCAGAAGTGAGTTAGGTCGGCTAATTAGAATAGAAACGCATTGCACCTAACCGAGCAGGTAATCCAGAAGAATAACATTATACTGTGCAAAGTACCTCAGTTAAATCATTACATCTTGAGCACGTCCAAGAAAACAATTCTGTCAAATCTGACATATAAACCTACAAAGTTCAAGGATTGTTTCAGTGACCACAAAAGATTATGGATCCCTTCAAATTTGAAGTTGTGATACTGCAGTGATTGCTTTCATAAAAATGCAAGAGACAATATCGGAATTTAAGTTTCAAATTTAGCCCTCTAAGGGACTTACTGCAGATGCATATTCCACCAATATTTTGGCGAGAGTGTGATTGTAAATGGGTCGATGATCTATATGCTTGTGTTTGATCTTGAGTTCTGCAGAAGATGGAATCATAAGATTTTAAAATTTCATTTTGGAATTTCCCACAAAATTTTATGCCGGACTGCTTATAATCTAATTCTCAACAGTAAAGATACACGTAATCTTACATTGACTATAGATTTCATTAAAGCATTCATGGAAAATAGATGGTAATACCTCAAGTACAATTCCATTTTCCTAAAACATGAAAAACAGCAGAAAAAAAAAAGTCTGTTGAACAACAAAATTTAACTTCACATCATCACATACATCTCCTTGCTAAACTTCAGAACAAAATTCAAGTTCTGTTTAGTGTTTATTGAAGTTGCAAAACACCACCATCCTACCCAATGCCAAACTTACAAAATTTCTACCAAGCTCTTTAATTACCTAATTACCATATCATGTTCCCTCCAAAAAAAAAAAAAAAGAACAAAAAATTGCAGAAAGCATATAAGGAATGCAAAATATAAAAAAAAAAAAAAAAAATCCCCCTGAAAAAAATTATTATCCACATTAATTTAAGATTATATATAAACTATTAGAAATCATACCTTAATCAACTCATACATATAATAAATAGCAATGTTCTTCAATTAACAAAAACTCACCTCTCGAAAAGGAGAAACCAAATAGACAAACGAAAAGAATCGCCAATATCAAACGCCTCTCGAGCCACATATTCTGCATCAGCAGAAAACAAACTAATATATAATCCGACTAATTACACAAATTAAAGCAATTTTCAATCTAATAACTTTTTTTTTTTTTTTTTTGCAGCAATTCAATCTAATAACTCCAAAACTCAATAATACCTGAACAAACCACCGATTTTTTCACAACTCCGGTAATGGATTTTCCCTCCGCCGACTGTATAGTACCAATGGATTCTCAACGGTCCTTTTCGTCCTACTAATATACAGGAGTACATAGTTTAGATTGGATTACATTGACGTGATTAGAACGGTTACTGAAAAAACAACAAATTCATAGATATTAGAAAATTATAAATTGGAAAAGAAGTTCATTGCTTACGCTGGGTTTATATTTTTTATTACCCCTATTGCCCTTCTGGTTTTATATTTGAGCCTTTTTACGAGGGTATCTTTGTAAATTAACCTTTGTTTGCTGTAACGTGTAAGAACGGCAGGTGTCTAAATATGGGGCTTGATAGCTAAGATGGAATGTATCGTGTTACTTACACTTCACAGGTATTATTCGTGTGGATATCCTTTTATTTTTAACTGTGGAATTAGCTTATTTTGCCACATAACAATTGGTGGATTTTTGCGTGAGGATTGCACGTGACGTGACTCGTATGGGCCCTCCTGACTAGATAAAGTCCATCCTCCACCGTTGACGTCGTCATCTTTGCAATTTGTAGAAGATCTCACGGCTCCACTTATCCCTTTCGATAATTGTCAATTATGTTTGTTTATGGGTCACCTGGGCCGTGTATGACCCATGGGTGAAGCATATATAGCTTGTGGGCTTCACTTTTTTTAGCCATATACCATCTATTTTGGAAAAAAGTCACCTTATTAAAAAAAAAAATTCTAAAATAATAATTTAAAAGAAAAAATCACTTTATTAATTTATTTTATAAAAAATGACATTTGATTAATTTACTTAACAGAATATGTCAAAAATAAAAAATATATACGCTATTTATATTTTTTTACAAATATAAAAAAATTCAGACTTATTATATAATTTTTATATTAATATTGTATAGTTATCGTATAACTATTATACAAGTTTTGTGCAAACATATATAATGTTCGATAATATTATTAAAATTTAACGAGATTTTTTTTTAATTATGACTTGTATCTTTTTTATAAATAAAATAAAAAATAAATCCGAATTACATATATTTCAATTTCATATCTATATTATATTGTATGATTAGACTATAGACTAAATTAGAAAGCTTTGTTCGAACCAAGCATTTTACATATTACATCTCCAACTAAAATCATATGTCTACCTAATAAGAATTTATATACACGAATATTTTAAAAATTTAATTGAAAATATAATATAAATAATTAAGTCACCAGGACTTGTAAGTGTCTAAATATGAACATCATGTTTTAAAATTTAAACTCTAAAATTTTGAATTTTTCTATTTCAAAACCTTATAATTTTTATGCTGATGGTCTCAAAATGCAACGTTTTCTCTATAAAATATATTGAATTTCCAAAATTAAGGCTCAATTGATAAGATAATAGGATTGTTTTGCATCCTTAATAAAATATATTGAATTTCCAAAATTAAGGCTCAATTGATAAGATAATAGGATTGTTTTGCATCCTTAAAATTGGTAAGATTTTAATGTTTTTACCGATTTCACAACGATTTCAACGACTTCATCCACGATTTTATAGATTTCTGATTTTTTTTACGATTTTGAGACAGTATAGATTTCTGATTTTTTTTACGATTTTGAGACAGTCTGGAAGTGGAGATCGTAAAACTTATGATTTTTTATCCCATAAAATGGGGATTTTAACAACATTCAATATAACTGCTATTCAGTTAATTTTTTTTTTTTTTAAAAAACATGTTATTTAATCAATACTAATTTTTTTAAAATATGTTGTATACTAACTCAGCACAATATAAAGGATGAATAGCCAACCACTCAAATAGCTCCAAATATATCTTTTGGGCCGACGACAAGACCGAAGCACAAAATATGGGCCAGCCCAAAACGACCAGGCGGGAAATCGCATTTCCACTGCAACGAAAGGCGGGAAACAGCATTTCATTCCTGACCCGATTTTGAAACCGGCACGAGCCCAAACTTTTATTAGTCAGAAAAATCTAAACAAATATAAATACACAAATGTAAAATCTCACAAATTAGTACACAAATTCGCTTACAATTTAAACTCTCCCCACGTCCTTCTTTGTATTCCGAAAAAGCAAACCCTCGATCTGCGGAAAGGAAGCAAACATGGCGAGAACCTCGAAGCCACCAGCATCGTCTGATGATGAACTATCCAACGGCTCTAATTCCTCAGAGGAGGAGCAAATCAATGAACAGATCGAAGAAGAAGACGAGGAGGAACTTGAAGCTGTGGCTCGGTCTGCTGAGTCTGATGATGATGAAGCTGCAGATGCTGCTGGAGATGACGATGTTAACGCTGACGGTGAAGATGTTGAAGAGGTCTTTTAATTTTTTCGGGTTGCTTGTATTAGTTTATTTTATTTAACGCAGCGTTGTTTCAGGAGAAATTTTGGTATTGGTTGGGTAAAAGAAGTTTCCTAGTTTAGGTTTAGGGTTTCTTTGGGCATTTGCTAGGTTAGTGGTTTAATTGAACAAAAGTATGGATGGTTTAATCAGTCTTCAAAACAATGTAGGCTTAATTTTCTGTAGTTTTGCTGCTTTACACCAAAAGCAAGGGTAAGAGAAAAAAATGTATAAAGAAGAAAAAGTGTGCGGCCTGTTTATTGAGTTGCCTAGAAGCGATTCATGTTGTTTTTCTACATTACGCCTAAAACTTTGATAAGCAAGCAGTAGGTTGCTGGGAGAGCTAAATAAAAATTGGCAACATAGTTGAACACTTGTAATCAACTTGGTTATGTTTGGTGTGATCTTCCTTGTGTTTGTTTTTGGTTTGATGTGCCTTTACTAACATTAATGCATCTAAGTTCATAAAGCTGTTAGCATGCGAGTGTGAGACATCTTCTTTTAAAAAATTTGCATTCATTTCTTGGTTTGCAGGATGAAAACAACAATGAAATTAGCAAGCGTGAAAAGGAAAGGCTGAAAGAAATGCAAAAGTTGAAGAAACAAAAGATTCAGGAAATTTTGGATACTCAAAATGCTGCCATAGATGCTGATATGGTGTGTTTTTTTACATATTACTCAATGCATGCTCTTTGCTTTCTTCTTCAAGATTGCTGACTTTAGTTGAATTTTAGAACAATAAAGGAAAGGGGCGCTTGAAATATTTGCTGCAGCAAACTGAGTTATTTGCTCATTTTGCAAAGCCTGATCACTCAACGTCACAGAAGAAAGCCAAGGGAAGGTATGAATTTTGGTGCTTAACTAGTCCAATATTGTTTTCATTCAGTCTTATGCAGCACCACCTTTATATATAATGTAACCATGTATTGCTTTGTGCATTATATTGGGATATTCCTTTGCCAATTCCGGTAGTTTGATGTAAAATAAATCTATCGGGAGCTAGCTTTTTGATATCAACAGCTCAAATGACACAGGGATGCAATTTGAACTCTAGTTCTTATTGTTACTTCGCTTAAAAAAAGTTTGGTTAAGATTTGTTTTTTTAGTTATTTCTTTAGGTAGTATGCCTTTTGCTTTGAACCATTTTTGCATAGTTGTTAGATAGTAATCCTATATGCTTACATGTAAATGCATTTAAACGCCCATCTGTTCTTCATTAATTTATCTTCAGGGGTCGGCATGCATCCAAAATAACTGAAGAGGAAGAAGATGAGGAATATCTCAAGGAGGAGGAAGATGGTTCTGGGGCAGGAAACACGCGGTTGGTTGCACAACCCTCGTGTAAGTAGATATTGACTTTTCTATTTGCACATGTTATTTATGGTTTGTCCATTCAGAGTGCAGTTTCTATATTTATTTGTTTATGTTTTTCACTTGTATAGGTATTCAGGGAAAGATGAGGGATTATCAATTAGCAGGGTTAAACTGGCTCATCAGACTTTACGAAAATGGCATAAATGGAATCCTTGCAGATGAAATGGTAGGTGTCTTGGAATTCTTTCCTCAAATTTTAGTTTTATAATAGCCCTTATATCTTGTAATAGCTCAAACTACAACTAGCATATAATTTTTTTGTTCTATTATGATATAAATGAATACATTTGTACTTTACTGTATTTTTAATCTATATTAATTGATGTTTCACTTGCAATGTAGGGTCTTGGTAAAACATTGCAAACAATCTCATTATTGGGCTACCTGCACGAGTTTAGAGGAATAACTGGTCCTCATATGGTAGTTGCTCCGAAGTCTACCCTTGGTAACTGGATGAATGAAATTCGTCGGTTTTGTCCAGTGTTACGTGCTGTGAAGTTTCTTGGAAATCCTGATGAAAGGGTAAGCCAAGACTAGGTTATGTGTCTGGATTTCTCAATTCATAGTTTGGTGGGTTAATAATTTATTCCTCTGGTTTTGCAATTTTAACATTATGCTGTTTCTTGTTTTTGGTAGAGGCATATACGCGAGGAACTGTTGGTTGCAGGGAAGTTTGATGTTTGTGTCACAAGTTTTGAAATGGCTATCAAAGAGAAGTCTACCTTGCGCCGTTTTAGCTGGCGCTACATAATTATTGATGAAGCCCATCGAATTAAGAATGAGAATTCTCTACTCTCAAAAACAATGAGACTTTATAATACCAATTACCGTCTCCTTATTACTGGTACTCCTCTTCAGGTATGCATTTTGTTGCATGGCCTGTTGTCCAAAAAAGGGTAACAGAAATTTTTTGAGGCTGAACTGAAGCTGGATTAGATAAAATTGTGGGCCGATGTGCTATTATTTTTTACTTTCCATGTTCATGAGTTGTTCCTAGTTCTATTTAACTAACCACACTTCCTAGGTTCTTTTGTTGTCATAATGGTTTGTCATTCTCAATAAATTTTTTTAACATGCAGAACAATCTTCATGAACTTTGGTCTCTTCTGAACTTCTTACTTCCAGAGATTTTTAGCTCAGCTGAAACATTTGATGAGTGGTTTCAAATATCTGGTGAAAATGATCAGCAGGAGGTTGTACAACAATTGCACAAGGTACACAGGCTTGCTATATGGTTGAGTATTAAGATTTTACTTGCATGCTTGGTAATTTTTTTTTATTTTGGTGGAATCTTCATTTAAGGTTCTTCGGCCCTTCCTTTTGCGAAGACTAAAGTCAGATGTTGAGAAAGGGTTGCCTCCAAAGAAGGAAACCATACTGAAGGTTGGGATGTCCCAGATGCAGAAACAGTATTATAAGGCTTTACTGCAAAAAGATCTTGAAGTTGTTAATGCTGGTGGAGAACGTAAACGTCTTCTGAATATAGCAATGCAGCTGCGTAAATGCTGTAATCATCCATATCTTTTCCAGGGTGCTGAGCCTGGACCACCGTATACAACAGGAGATCATCTTATCACCAATGCTGGTAAGCTTTGCAGCATTAGTTTATTTTACTGATTTTTATATGTCATTTAGTAATGTGATACTGTTATTTTTCAGGTAAGATGGTTCTCTTGGATAAGTTGCTTCCTAAGCTAAAAGAGCGGGATTCCAGGGTTTTAATATTTTCCCAGGTAAGTTTCTTTAAATGCCTTATTGACCAGGGATCCTTATAGTATTTAGTTCATTGTCTTTTGATTATCACTGGTCTATGTCAATGCTTTGTATTGCCTATATCCATTAGTCATTATGCTTATATTACAGTTAGATAACTCTGTTTCTTTTCCTTTAAATGCAGATGACTAGATTACTTGACATTCTTGAGGACTACTTAATGTATCGTGGCTATCTATATTGTCGGATTGATGGGAATACTGGTGGCGAAGATCGTGATGCTTCAATTGACGCCTTCAACAAGCCAGGGAGTGAGAAGTTTGTCTTCTTGTTGTCAACTAGAGCTGGAGGACTTGGAATTAATCTTGCTACTGCAGATGTTGTTATCCTTTATGACAGTGATTGGTGAGTTTTTGTCCCTCTCTATTGTTGCTGCTGCTACCTCCACTGTTCTCGTTAATGATGCTGAAGATTTGTTGCAGGAATCCACAAGTGGATTTGCAAGCCCAGGATCGTGCTCATAGGATTGGTCAAAAGAAAGAAGTTCAAGTATTCAGATTTTGTACAGAGGTTGTTATCATCTTGTTGTGCTATTATTGCAGCCAAGCCTTGTTTTATGCTATTTATCATCTTCATTCATTATGCAACAGTATACCATTGAGGAAAAAGTTATTGAAAGGGCTTATAAGAAGCTTGCTCTTGATGCTTTGGTGATTCAACAAGGACGATTAGCAGAGCAGAAAAGTAAGCAGCATTTTCGTGTTGAGCTCAGGCAGACATTCATGTCTATGTTTTCATTGGTGAAAATTAATGCTCTTGTGGTTCTTGCAGCTGTTAATAAAGATGAGCTGCTTCAAATGGTGAGGTTTGGTGCTGAAATGGTATTCAGCTCCAAGGACAGCACAATTACAGATGAAGACATTGACAGAATTATTGCTAAAGGAGAAGAGGCAACAGCAGAGCTTGATGCCAAGATGAAGAAGTTTACAGAAGATGCAATAAAATTCAAAATGGACGACAGTATGTGTATCAATATGGACGGCATTATTTATTTTTCAATTGCTATGCAATTTCACCATTTTAAGTGCTGATTTTTCTGGGTGTATGGCAGCTGCGGAATTATATGATTTTGATGATGATAAGGTATAGACAATTACTTTCATTCTTCCTGTCCTTCTGCCTCTCTCTTGTTCTATATCATCAAGGAGTACATTGATTGCTTTAGTATTGTTTTGAAATTCATCATTGTTTACGATTTTTCTCCATTTTCATGAAGGATGAGAACAAGTTCGATTTCAAGAAGATTGTCAGTGAGAACTGGATTGAACCGCCAAAGAGAGAGAGAAAGCGCAAGTAATGCTCTCTATCATTTTACCCTTCTGGTCTTGTTTTTATTTTCACCTATTTTGAGTTGCATGGGCCAATTGTTTTCTTCTATGACCAGTTACTCTGAATCTGAGTACTTTAAGCAAACAATGCGCCAAGGTGGCCCAACTAAGCCAAAAGAGCCTCGGATTCCTCGCATGCCTCAATTGTAAGGATTTCTTATCTTGCTTTTTCTTTGTGGCAAGTTTCTAATTGATGTCTTAGATGACTTGAATTAAATAATTTTTTTTCCATTATCAGGCACGATTTCCAGTTTTTCAACACACAAAGATTGAGTGAGTTGTATGAGAAAGAAGTGCGCTACCTCATGGTTGGTACAATATTTTTTTTTTTATTCCGGGTTTCTTCATCATATTGTTGATATACTTCAAAAGTTTGTATGTATAAGCTAAATATTTGTTCTTTTTTTTATCGAAAACCAAAATTTCAGCAAACTCATCAGAAGAATCAATTGAAAGACACAATCGAGGTGGATGAGCCTGAAGGTATGTTCTTTCATCAGTTGCCTCTGGTTAGGTTGCTCATTACACCATAAATTTAGCTCACTGGTTATGATTGTTTAGAAGTTGGAGATCCTTTGACTGCTGAAGAATTGGAAGAAAAGGAACGACTGTTGGAGGAGGTGAGCAGAGTGATTGACTGAAGTTCGGTTTTAGAATTGGCCTATTTGCTAATGTTTTTGAGTTGATAATTTCAGGGTTTCTCTTCATGGAGCAGAAGAGACTTCAATACCTTCATTAGAGCTTGTGAGAAGTATGGTCGGAATGACATAAAAAGCATTGCTTCTGAAATGGAAGGTAAAACAGAGGAGGAAGTTGAAAGATATGCTAAAGTTTTTAAAGAGCGATATAAAGAGTTAAATGGTAAGTGTTGAAATCAAATTTTATCATATTATAGTTTGAGGAGAACCTGGCAGATCAAATTTTGAGATCTTTTCTTTACTTGGTTACTTCTGTTAATTAATTTAATTTTAAGTTACATGCCGTCAATTGGTACCTTTGCGTTAGTTTCCAGGGAAATTCAGTTGAAACCATTTGCAGAGGATCTTTGTTTGGACTTTAATTATATTGAATACTTTAAATTTTCGCTCCTTTGCATCTTGAGAGTTATTTTCCAACCCTAAATCTTGGCGTGGATGCAGATTATGATAGGATCATTAAAAATATTGAGAGAGGAGAAGCTAGAATATCCCGCAAGGATGAGATAATGAAAGCGATTGGCAAGAAATTGGATCGCTACAAGAATCCATGGCTTGAGTTGAAGATCCAGTATGGTCAGAACAAAGGGAAGCTCTACAATGAAGAATGTGATCGTTTCATGGTGCATATTCTTGACTGATACACGTCCTACCTTCTCTTGTCATTCATCTAAACATTAGACGTAGATGCTAACGCTGAAAAACTTGCAGATATGCATGGTTCACAAGCTTGGTTATGGGAATTGGGACGAGTTAAAGGCAGCCTTTCGTACTTCACCATTGTTCCGTTTTGACTGGTTTGTGAAGTCCCGCACAACACAAGAACTAGCAAGGAGATGCGATACTCTAATCCGGTTGGTCGAAAAGGAAAACCAAGAATATGATGAGAGAGAGAGACAAGCCCGGAAAGAGAAGAAACTTGCCAAGGTTTGTTTTTTCATAATTTTCACCTCAAATACACTAGTTGGGTTCTATTGTGGCAATTCTATTTCACCTTACTAACCATATATACAATCCTTTTGCTCAGAACATGACACCATCTAAACGCGGTGGTGCGGGAAGGCAAACCGAGAGTCCTACTAACCTAAAGAAACGAAAGCAATCATCAATGGATGATTATGTGTCCTCCGTAAGTAGCTACAGTTAAATTTTACAATGTAAGATTCTTACTAGTAATAAAAAATGAAGTGATAAACTGAACGTTTGATTATCTTTTTTGCAGGGAAAGAGGAGAAAGTAATTTGGGCATGGATTTTCTCTTTTTCTGTAACTAATATTTTTGTTATGAAGGAAATATTACTGAAATTTCTCAGAAGAGTATCTAATTGATAGTGTTCTGTACCCAGCACTTATTTTTGGCTAATTCAGGGTCAGAACCAATTTATCATGCAAGCTGATGAGACGAAGATTATTGCAAAATGTGGATGAGATTAGGTGTTATTCGGAGGGTTATTAACTGATGATGGACCACTTTTGTATTTACTTGGAAGCTTATTAGTGATGTATGAAGATTACATTCTTCTACTATAATATTATCCCTGCATTGATGTCTGTCTGTCTGTCTTGGCTTTTATTGTCCTTGGTATGTAAATGTTAGCTGATAGTGGAGCTAATCTAGTTCTGTGTCTGTGTTCTAGGTCTGTAGACACGTTTTGTAGCCACTAGGACAGATAAGGCGGCTCTGGCTCAAATGTGAGATGCAAGATCTGTGAAAGTTGTCTATTTTTGTTTCGTTTTCGTCAAAATGCAGTTACAACAAGAGAACCTTTTTTTTTAATTCTAATATTCTTCTAGTTTGGTGGGTTGGGTTGGGATCTTAACCAATAACGTACTCAAAACTTAGTTTTTCTATTTGCAGGCGGTGTTTTTCTAAGTTGGTCAAAATGGATAATAAGGAGATTTAATTTATAAGCAAGTATAAATGTTTACTAAAGCTTAAATTTTAAATTTAACAAAACTGGAATTTTGTAATGTAAGAAGGATTGATTTCACCCGGTGAAAGATCAAAATACCCTTCAATTATGATTTCTCCGTGTCACTCTCACTACTTTCACTAGGGAATTTTTTAATAATTTTAACTATTTTTAGGTGCTTACAAGTTATTTATAAGTTTAAATAAGCATTTCGCTTCTACTTATAAATTACTTATTTTTATATTTGGAGTAACACTTTTTAACTTAATTTTTAAGTTATAATAATTTAAAATTAAAAGTATTAGCAAAGAAAAACAATAGAACATGTTTTTAAAAAATAATTATCCACCCCATGTCAGGTTAGAGAGATTAAGAAATGAAAGTAGGAAATTGGAACCAAATTGAGAAATGTTTTTTGGAAGAAAAGAGTTGCTGTATAAGCCGAAACATGAGCTGACTCAGAAAATCCATACATAATACTGTCTGTATTCTAATAGTACAAGAGAGACCCACACCAAATCCACATACATGGGGCAAAAATTACCTATCTTTTTTGGATTTCCTGTAATGACAACTTCCCAAAAAAAAGAAAAGCCTAAATACATGAACCATTTAACATCATGTTGCATACATCATTCTGAATATGGGGATTTTCCTCCTAAAAAAATACCCTCTGAAACTAAACACAACCCCCCCCCCCCCCCCCCAATACCCTTGCATTGCATCAAACCCTTCTTTTAACTCTCTGCTTTTCCTTTCCTTCAACCACATAATTGAAGCAATATTTCATTAAGAATTGACACAGGACAAAAACAACAGAGCAGTCAAAGTTGGATACTACTACAAGAGTTCTTTTTTAACTTATCTTATTTCCCTGAGGAGTGTAAAATTCGAAACCCAACACATTCAAGGATGGCACACGTCGCAACTTCCTCCTCTTTTCTTCTCCTCCCCCCTTCACAACCTTCGGAATGTAAGCATACAACATATCCCCAAACTAACATCAATTTCCCCATTTACTCATTTGTACCATCAAAGCTTCCCAATGCAGTTGCTCGCTTTTTCTCCCTCCAATTCTCGCCCCAAACTTTAGCCTCTGCAACCGCACGCTCTCTATCTAAATCTCGATTCCTTGGTGTTTCCCTTGCTCTGCTCATGTTTACCGGACTGTCTCTCTGGGAATCTTGTCGCTCAGAATCATCCAATCCCCATTTTCTGCCTGAACCACCACCGTTTTCACTCCTTCCCGACTCTGCAGCAGAGCTTAATTCCCTCACAGGGTCACGCCTTCTATAATCAGGTGAGTTTTTATAAGTCGAAGGCGATCCATGTCTCCCACGCCCATGTTCATCCGGGCTATCTAACCCATCCGCCATTCCCTTTCTGTCGTCCCGGCTCCTAGGAGTAGATGGCCCAACTCTGTTACTTTGGTTTGGAGCATTAGGGTCATAGGTTTGCGAAGCTAAATATGTAAGTGCAGTCACAACATCGCCTATTAATGGTCTTGTAGCTGCTTGCTCCTGCAAGCACATGGCTGCTACTGCTAGAGCTTGATATAACCCTCGCATTGGATACCGTCCTTGAAGAAGTGGGTCAGCCATTTTAGGGAACTTCCTTCGATCCTTGAAAAGTGGCCTCGCCTAAAAAAACCCAACGATGGTCCAACAGAATAAAAAGAAAAAACAACAAATTTCTTGTTGTCTGTTAATTCAAACATAACAAATTTGCCAAGATATGAACTAGATATTCCTATAAAAAGAAAAACTTACCCACGCAACAAGATTATGCTCGCCGGGAGCTCGGGTATTATCAATGGCCTTCCGGCCGGTGATGAGTTCAAGAAACACAACTCCAAAGCTGTAGACATCAGATTTTAAAGTGAGTTGACCGGTCATAGCATATTCAGGAGCACAATAACCATATGTCCCCATCACACGTGTAGAGACATGAGTCTTGTCACCGACAGGACCCAACTTTGCCAGTCCAAAATCTGATAGCTTTGGGTGGTATCCCTCGTCGAGAAGTATGTTGGAAGATTTCAAGTCTCGGTAAATGACAGGTGGGTTTGCTTTGTCGTGCAAGTACTCCAACCCCTTAGCTGCACCAGCTGCAATTTTCATTCTTGTGTTCCAGTCTAGAGGCTCCTTGTCTGGTGGAAGATCTGAAAGCAAGATCAAACACAGGAACAATAATGAGTTGAAGAAATCCTAGTTAATTGTTTTCAGAAGAGTTCTTCCTAAAAGCAAGGTATGTGTAATAGGTCAGATATGATCAAGGCAATTGGAAATCAACAATCTTTGATGGAAAGTTTGATGAATGAGAAGTTAAATAAAAACATGTTCTGTATATTATATGCTGCCAAATTTTCTCACTAATCAGCTCAATTAAGACAATGACAAATGGTTTACTGCGATGAAGCACTAGGTTGTGAAATGAACCATCACCATGGACTCAGTATTAGACTAATATCAAAATAAATAGGAGAAAAAAAAAAAAAGACAACTTCTTTACCATGGGAGACACAATGTATGAGAGGTAAGGAAAGTAGGCGAAGTTGTAAAGGGAGCTCTTTCATTGACTACTAGAGAGCACCAAAAAGGACCTATTGAGCTTAATGTCAATGCTTCAGATTAAGTAGCATAAACTACTCTTTGTGATTCAGCTGCATCTTGGAGTTTTTTCCCTTCAATCCTAATATCACTTCTTTTCTATTTATTTTTTATCTTAATAAGGTTTGCCTAGACCATTGCTCAACTACTAGTAGAGTCCAGTAACACAGCCTTTTTGTAACATTTGCACAATCATCAATCATCCAACATTTTTCTCCGATTACCTTTAATTGAGGTTACAACTTACAAGGCTAATATCAACGTCAGTTTCAAACATTGCGGCTTCAATATCAAATTGTTGAGTTCCAGATAGCATCAGTTTGCAATTACATGAAAGAGCGAGAAATACTATCATTGTTACAAATTAAAGCTGACATCAATGAAGGTTTATTTAAATGGCTAGATGTTCTAATTTTCAAGAAAACCCCTCATGAAATAAGGTGCATGAGAGACATTAAAACCACCATTCAAAGACAACACATACTGATCCTTCTAAGTTTAAAACATAATAAATACATATTGGAAACAAACCTCCCGATAATAAGACTACATCCATTGAATGCTTTGATAATACAACATGAAGTTGGACTTGGACACCTAAGGTGACATTTGGTATGCCATAATGCAATGTAATCAAGATTACAGTGTATAAATTTCTTTGTAATGTTACAACGAAATTAGCAATGTCTCACAATTACAATGCATTACAGCATTCGTTGCCTAAAATCTTGCAACTATAATCACAAACAAATAAGTAAACTGTCAGCAGGTTCACATTGCGATTAACTATTATCAAAAGCTGCTCCAAATAAATGCTTACTTCATCCTGAAGCACTCTAAGTCCACCTTTTTGACTTATTTGGTCCACAGTACATGGTAGACATTGGTTGTACACCCTAAGACACTATATGCTGGAATCAGCTTGACAAAAAAAGTCCAAACCACAATACGTAGTAGACATTGATAGATACCAAGGTTCATGAAATTTAGTTACATTATCATGTTATTTAAAATATTTGTAATTCGATATGTTTTCAACCATTCAATAATTAACATCAAATTAAAATCTGCGTCAATATCTTCATTGTGAGAACATACTCTTGAAGAAACATGAACAGAGGAAATATACTTGATTAGATAATAGCCCACAGCGCTATATTGCTATATGCTTCATCTAGATAAGAACATGCACTCATCCACGTTGAGGTATAATTACAACTACTAGCCAAAACATATTAACTCACTACTAAAAGAACAACAAATTACCATTACATGGTGCCAATGAATAATCACATCAGATCAACATTTCCTATCATTACAACTAGCATACATCAGTCATTAACATATGCAGCAGCAGAAGCTTCCCATAAAATGCAACACTTCCTTATATTCACACAGTAAATTCCTAAAATGTTTCAAATCAATCAACACAGTACAGCATCTAAATAGATAGACATCACTTGCTAGATTATTCATGTATAATCCCATAAATGCCACTGTCTCCAATGGTTGGTTTCTACATTTCACATCACCTGAGTTCTCAACTAATAATGTGATCTCTAACAACTGAGTGTCGACATGACATTCCACAAAATAATAAAGGCATTTCCATCTTGAAAACTTAAGTTATATGCTACCTTAGATATGTTCTGAGGAAACACTAGACAGTTCAACTTCCTCATGTAATTGTACTATTTCTGTATGAAGAAAAAGAGAACTTGTAACTCAAATAGCTCATAGATCGACTTATCCTAGTAGTGGTCATTTGGTCTACGGATCAGGAACTAGCAATCCCTTAAAGCAAATGTTGCACTAAAAAGCTATAAATGTTATTTCATAAAGTTTCAATCACCTTCAAATATTTAGCTCTCATGCATGACATAAAAACTACATGTATAAGCATAAATCATGTTTAAGAAAAAAGGTATAACAGAATGAGATGATTTTATCATCAGAATGCATTCAAGCCTAAAATAAGGCAGAAAACAATCCGTGTTTACAAGAATGAATGTTAGTGCTCCAATAAAGTATCAGAAAATCCAAAAAAAAAAAAAAAAAAAAAAAACCATACAATTGGCATGGGAAAAAATAAGAACTAGTTCTCAAACATTCATTTGACTGAAAATTTCCATTGTGTAGCATTCATGATGGAAGAGCAAATTCTTAACTGGAGGAAGCAAATTCCATCAAATATCATATATTTATGTAAACAAGTAAGAGAATCTAACCGTGCAAGTGATCCTCCAATGACCCAAGTGGCATAAACTCATAAACCAGGAGGCGTTGATCCCCGTCGGCACAATAACCAATCAAATTAACAAGGTTTGGATGGTGCAGGAGGCTAAGCATGAGCACCTCCACCAGAAATTCCCTATTCCCTTGAAGGCCATTCCGATCAAGCTGTTTTACAGCTACTACCTGCAAACGCATTTTTCATTCAAGTAAAAACCCATCAAATAAAAGATGGATTCAGAAATCAAATTTCTTAGAATCATAGGGTGCTTACAGAGGTATATAGAAAAGACAGAAATTTCAACAGAAAATACAAGCCTATAAAAACAATTTATCATCAATGTCAAATAGTCTCAAATTACCTGTCCAGTGCTCTCCAAGCGACCTTTGTAAACACGTCCAAAACCCCCTTCACCTAACAGACACTCTGGTCTGAAGTTCTTTGTTGCAGCAGCAAGCTCTCGAAATGTAAAAGTTTGTGCTGCAATATTAGCAGCTGGTCCATCTTTAGGAGTCGCCGGTTCCTTCTTAGGATCAGTACCATTTCGCGATTTTGATTTGTCTGCATGTTGTGTGCATTAGACAAAATACTGAACGGGAAAAAATAAACATGTCCATGAACAAGTCATTATGAAACACTATTGAACAACCCAATGGCCATATGTATATTAATTGGCCTATTTGAGGACAATGTTTGGGCAATACGAGATGCCATTCCAGCAAACTAAGTTGTTCTTGTTTCTGCTATGATAATGCAAGTTTACTCCTAATATTTTTGATTTCACACCCTTCCAAAAGCACAAAAACTACTGAAACTTTAAACTTAGCCTAGCCAATCTATAATGCAATTGAAGCAGCAATTAATAAATCAATTATAGAATACTATTATTTGGAAAATTTTAAGTCTGGTAATAATGATAAAGGGAAAAAAAAGACGTAATTACAAGAAACTCAAAAATGATCAAAAGGGTTCCTAAAACTAAATCAGATCTCCATATTATAGAAGCACCACTCCATTTGCATAAAATCAACCATCACAAACAAAATGCAACTCCCTAAACAAGAAATCCATCATATAACTCTTAACAGTAAAGCTATAAGAAGTCCCAATTCAGCAAAACCAAAACGGATCAAAACCACAGCAAAATTGAACAAAAACAAAGCAAAATTCAAACTACCAGCACCTAAATTAATCTTTAAGAATAACCCAGAAATTATTTACCAAATTATTATTAAAAAGGAAAACTTTTTTTACCCGAGTTAACTCTAACAACATGGTTAGACTGAGGAACTGAACCATCTTTGACCGAATCCTTCTTGGACAGTTCTTTGACGGCACCGGCACCAGCTCCACCACCAGCAGCAGTTCTACCCTCCTTGTTTGATGATCCAAAACAAGGAAAACACCCACCCATGTCAAATCCGCCCAAATCGAACTCGACCCACCAACCTCAGCCTTGATACAACACTCAAAACTCAACACCCCCAGAAAAATAATAATAATAATAATTCCAAAGTTGAAACCTTTAGCAATCTAACTCCTCAAGAACTGATGCAATTCGCTATCAAGTCACTTAATTTGCTTTTGCTTTTTCACTTTCTCTCTATTCTTTCTCTCTCTAGGATCTTTAGTGGCCATTGAAGGGAAAGATCGAGAGAGTAAAAGTTAGATCAACAAATCGAACTGATGTGGGTACAAGCAAGGTAAAGGGAAGCTAAATCAAATTAAAATTAATGAAAAATCAATTAACAATAAACAGTAATTAAAGAAAATAAAGAGAGTTTTTTTTCCCTTTTCTTGAGAGATAAAAAAGTGAAATTTCTAAATTTTAATATTTTTTATAATTACAATTATCCGCTAATTGTGGGATTTTTATAATAAATTAAATAGAACATAAAATCTTTATGGAATAATACGAAGATGCCATTAATATAATTACAAACAAGTACATACCTGTATAAAAAAATTAATGGACCAAAAAATAATAATTCGAACGGTAAAAAAATTCAAACTTATTATAACGAAAATAAAGTAATAATTTTACTTTTTAAAAATTATACAATTTATTTTTATTAAATAAAGAAAATTATTATTCTTACACACTTTAAGAAATAAATTTCTTTAAGTTTACCCTTGGAAGTAAATTTTCATTGAAACAGCTTCTTATATGCACAAGTTTCTATATTTTATGGTACTGAAATAATAAAAATATATTAAAAAACTAAATTTCTCAAGTTTTATAATTAAATAACTTTACGAGTATTTATCAAAATTAGTTATTTAATCAGTGATTATATTTTTTTTTAAGAGAAAGTGAACACTATTATGTAATAATAAGCAAAAAAATTATATTATCATAACGTAAAAACCTAAACATTGGAGCAAATGAAAATAAAAAAAATATATATTTTTCATCTAATTTTCAGTGTTTATCTTTTAAGCCTTTACAAAAAAAATTACAGTATAATCTTGTGGTAATAATCATCATCAGTGTCGGAGAATGGGTCCCACATCAAGGATGTGTTTGTGATGGACATTCTTAACACATGTTTTTCAAATTGTATAATAATATAGTTGGCTGGCTATCTACGGTGGGGAGTAGTGTTTGTCTGATGCAAGTTGTATTGTGTGTCAGGTAAAATTTGAGTTTTCAGCCGTTGGATTAGGATGTGGTTCCTTAGTTAAATAAACGTGAGTGACGTCATGGCGATTGATCCAACGTTAGAAACTTGATGTCGGAAGAAGTACTAAATTTTGAATTTTATATTTATTTTGCTAAAAAGGTATAATTTCAGAAAGGTATAATTTCGACAAACCGGGATTCAAACATGGAAGGGACCGTGACTGGCAGTTCATTGGTTGGTTGGTTAATGATCCTTGGGGCGGTTTAGTTTGAGATAGTTCGTAGATAGTTCGATACTGTTAAAACTAGAGGTTTTTAGGTGGTGCGGTCGGTTTTTTAGGCAGTTATCTGCAGTCCGGTTCGGAACGGATCACGGTTTAAGTCTATATTGAACTTGAATCAAACCATGCATTTCATGATTCCGGACCGGTTCAATGTCAGTTCAGTTTCGACAACCAATAGGCCAAAACTGTCGGTTTTTTCCATACAAATTGACTCGTGACTAGTTTACGTGTAGTTTCAATTTAAAAAATAAAATTGCACATGTTTTCAAAAATTAATTAAATAACATATTTTCGGATATTTGAAATAAATACCATCTCTTATAATTTAATTATTAAAATTTTTATTAATTAAATCTTAATTTTGATTTAAAAATCTATCACTCGTTTTAAAATATTACAAAATCATGTATATTTTCAATAATAAAACCATTTTTATTGCAAATTTTCACCAGTGAAAAAAAAAATAAAAATGGTGAAATTTTGAAAATAAATATAGGATTGATGGGTGTATTATGACTTTGTGGAGAGGAGTTGGTGCATTTTTTCATCTCAGAGTAACTTTCACCATTTAATA
Organism: Croton setiger; assembly: GCA_948099555.1. Classification (NCBI taxonomy): domain Eukaryota; kingdom Viridiplantae; phylum Streptophyta; class Magnoliopsida; order Malpighiales; family Euphorbiaceae; genus Croton; species Croton setiger. Next base: position 34,941 of record CANUEY010398576.1, read on the forward strand.
AACGGTAAATATTTATGGTAAATTATTATAGTATTCAAATTTATTAATCCTTACAAATTTTATCTTTATCCATATAAATTTATGTAATGAATCATTTTTACATTAAATATATATACTTCGACTATTTATAGGTTTTTAAACGGTACATGGAGAATATATATATATATATATATATATATATATATATATATATATATATATAAAAGAAGATAAAATATTATTGGAGTTTTCTTTGAGAGAAAATTAATTTATTATATTAGTTATTTTTATAAGCATGCAAATAAAATATAACTATATTTAATAAAATATTTGTTATTTTAAATATAAAATAATGATAACATAAGATTATTTAATATTAATCATAATTTACCCATAAGAATGATGTAGTATAATGATTAAAAAATTAATAATTAATTAAATTTTAAAATTAGATCAACGTATTAACCAACCCAACCAAACATACCTTTCAAATCTAATATTTTAACATATAAAAAAACATTGTTCAAATTGATTAGTGTAAAATATAATAAATTAATAATTAGCTTAGCAATTAGTAAAAATCATTGCGTGTGTTAAAAATAAAATAAAATAATAAAATAAAAATAAATAATAATATATGAAGAAAAATGCTTTGACAACCATGGAAAAGGGAAGTAGTCAACCAAATACTTTTTACTTTAATTTAAATCTTTGATTATTTTTTTTTTTTTATTATTAAAAACTTTGCTGGATTTTCTTTTCTCATTCCGTTCCGTCCCGTGCCGTTTCTTTCAAAATCTAGCCTCCAGATTTTCTTGCTTTACTTGCACCCTTTTTTTTATTATTATTATTATTATTTTCAAAGGAAGCACACGTTTTTGCCGAAATAGATATCTTTATATGCTGCTTTCCGTCCTATTCCTATCAACTTACTTCTTCTTAATATAGCCATACACGTGTCTACCATCTCTTTTCTTGCAAGAACAGGCGCCACGTAAGCATACTTGGGAAGTGATGAGAGCACATACACGTGTCGGATTTACATGATTAATTAATTAAAACGCCTTAATTAAATAATCAATCTTAAAATTAGCTTCTAAGATTTTTTATTTTCATGAAAGTTAATTATTTTAATAATATTTAAAAACCTATTCTAATGAAAATTAATTGTTCACAATTATAGTTAAAATATAAAATAAAATATTTGTAAAAAATAATTATTTTGAAAATTTTCAGCTTATTAGGCAGCCCCGTTGTAGTTTGGTGGTGTTGTTACTTGTTAGCTGGTTTCCTTAAAACAATTGGACGGGTTTATGGACCACCGTCTTTGATTTTCAAAGTAAACACGTGGCAAAATGAGTTTAGTCAAAAACATTTGACCAACTGATTAACGGTTATTCTTTCTAATAATCTAACCAGGACTTTCTTCTTACATTATCAAACCGTCCTACCAACACTATTGGCTTATTAATATATTTTGGATGTTTTCTTTTGACCTTTTTATCTATAAAATCGATAATCTATATATAATTTGACACTAAATAATTATTTATGGTAATAAATTATTAATTAATATTCTAATAAAGAATATTATTTTTAATTATTAATATAAATAGGAAATTATAAAGATTGTTTAATTTAAGTGAAAGTCATCCAAATTTAACCATTAACAATATTAATTTACGGAAAAAAGAAATCATGTATCATTTCGATACTAATTAATTAGATCAAACTAATTAAACTTATGCCTATAATATAAGAATCTTAATTTTGGTATGGGTTTTTAATGTAATAATTAATCAAATTAAAACTAATTAAACATATGCCTATAAGTATTTTTTACTAATGATTAAAAAATAATAGCCTCAACCTTGAGTTTTCTTAAAATTAGAGTTGTGATTATTAAATTAATGTTTTAGAAGCACCAGGATTAGAAATGATTTATATTTTTTAATTTGGATTAGAATTGATTCATATATCCTCTCCTATCGCAAACCAATCTTCTAATCATAAACCAATATTGATTTATATTATTTATTTAATCTTACTTATACATCAATAATACCAACAAAAGAAAATTAAATAGTTTGATTTTTTTTTATTATAGATAATCTGAATAATAAAAAAATTATATAGTAAAGAAATAAACCAAGGAATATTGCTAAAACATCCTTCAAATTTGGTCAAGTTGACTGGCACATTCCTATTCTGGTAATTTAATTAAAATTATTAAAAATTAATTAAATAACATTAATACAGAATATTTTTTTTATCTGACATCACTGTAAAGAATGTGACAATTTTATATATATATGAAAGCCAAATTCAAGGCATCTTTTGAATGAATTTGACTTTGAGATTGAACAGTTTGAATTACCGATTCAATATGAGTTCTGAATTTAATTTTTTTAAAAAAAAATTAAAATAAGTTTGACTAATATTATGATTAGTTCATTGGCCTTATATTACGATATTAGTTTATTGTGTTGATCTAGGACCAATAGTTATAGACTTTTTTTTTTTTCATGTAACGCTAAGAAAACTGTGTAGAAAATGATTAATGGAAGACCTTTTGGCAGACTTGGTGATCCTAGAGATATAAATTAAGTTATGAAATTATTGATTAGTGATTGGAAAGAGTGGATCGATATGGACAAATAATTCGAGTAATGATACATTTATTATCTAAATGATACTAGGATAAATAAATTTTAACCGAATTGAAGTTTATTGATTGGTCGGTTTAGCTTGTGGTTAATCAAATTAACTTAGCATCAATAACATAATATAAAATGACTAAATATGCGGGTTTTTTTTGAAAATATAAAAAATATGAGGACCAATCTAAGAAAAAACATGTTTATCATCTTTTTCATCGTTGATCTGCAGAAAGCTAGTAACTATTTTGCCGTGTTGCTGCACAAAGGTTTGACAGCGATGGAGCACGACGACCTCCATGATCATAACCACCACCATCGTGAGTGAAAATCACCATTCAAGCGCCACGATCGACTCCGATCTTCAACTATGCAACTCTGATTTGCTTCGTCTTCGATCTACGGAGTTCAAGGGAGAAGCTATAGTCCCAATCGTTGAGCAGCAAGGAGAACAGAAAACAATTCTTCGATCTCCGACTAGTAAGGAGCACAAGAAACACAATTGCAAAGCGCAAACAAAAAAATTTTGAAAACCAGCAAGTCAATATCAACTTCTGGTCATGGATCAGGTTAAAAGTAATATTGATTCACTAATGCACCACCATTCGCCCTTTGTTTCATTCGTTCAACCATCATCTAGTCATCACCGCCACACTTCTTCATCGTTGTTCTGATGGCATAACTCAAAACAACAAAAAATCAAAGAAATTTTGATCTGAAATCTCGACGATGAAGGTGAAAGTCGTCCAAGTGACTCGGTGCTTCTGTGCTTTGTCCATGAAAATCGTTATTCTCTTTCGACATTGGTTGTTTCAATTGACAATGGATGTTGCTCGAAATGGTTTCGGTGGTGGTTCAATGATTGAGGCCGGCGATTGAAGTTGAGGATGGAGGCCGACGAGCTCTGGTTGACACTGAAGTTGTGAAGTGCCTTTGTGGAGGAGAGGAAACAGATTTCCCATTTTTTTTTTTTACAATTTCTGTTTTCTTAAAATAATAGTAATAATAATAAAAAACAAAAGGAGGTTTGGGTCTGTACCGTTGTAGAGGATAGCGACCAAATTTAATTGGGCCTGAAAAAGATTGAAGTGGATGCATAAAATGTACAGCCCAATAACAAAAGGGCTTAAAGGGCCTACTTAATTGATTGATATCATAAATTGCAGATTCTCATAATAATAAAACATCCTTGTTTATTATTATTATTTTTTTTTTTTTGAAGAGAAACGTTATTGTTTAATGTTTTCAAGAAGAAAAAAAAAATGCTTGTAAAAAAAAAAGAAAAAGAAAAAATAAAGTGGTGCTTAAATTGAAATTATTATTGAATTAAGGAGTAATGTTGGAATTAAAATAAATAATTAGCACAAATTGAACATTTAAATGATACAAAAGATGTAGTTTAAGTTCCAACACCTACTAATTAGTACTGTAACATTAAAATAAATATCTAATTTTTGGAAAGAGACTAAAAAATATCAATTAATGTAAATTTGTAAAAAAAAAAAATAATATACTTTTATTGTGCAGTCCAATAAATATATATATATATATATATATATATATATATATATATATATATATATATATATATATATATCAAACGAAATTTTTTTTTTATATAAA